>CAUDMG010003705.1:7500-85000 GCA_958450375.1 Homarus gammarus | reverse complement strand
CTAGACTGAGACAATGATTATGTATGAATTGAGTTGCCAAGTAAATAAACATCCTAAACAAAGTACTTCATAGAGGAACGTCACCCGGGGTTGCTATGGTGAAAGTGGAGGAATGTCGCCCAACCTTAAGGGTTAAACTATCAATTTATATCAAAACTAATAGTCCAACCTTTTAAAGAGCAGCAATCTTAAAATTTACAAACACAGGTAAATTAAAAGAACATAAGACAAACTTCTCAACAGATATGAATCTCACATCAAAGTCCTTCGCATTAGTTATGACAAAAATTAATAGGTTTCTCACCTGTCTTTATCCCTTCTGTCACGATCATCATCTTGTTCTCTGTCAAGGTATTCCTTGTAACCTTGGTCCACTTCACGCTCGTGTTCTTTCATCAACTCAATGCGCTCCTTCTTGGGGATACGGAAAAACTCCTTAAGATTTTTCCAAGCATCTAACAACTTAAGAGCAAGGGCAACCATCGTCCTATGAAGTTCTAGCATTTCTTGAGCTTCTTTCTCTTTACTTTGGTCAACCACTGCTTCATCGTCTTCTCCTGGCTCAACAGCGGATCTTTTCCCTTCCTCCTTCCCCCTTATAGTGGGGTGTTCTTTCCCATCACTTTGACTTGAGTCACTACTTTCTTCTTCTGCCATGGTACCTTCTACCATTTTTTTAGCACTCAGAGCTGGTTGTTCAACTTCTGAGTCTAAACTGCTGTCATCTGCACTTGATCCCTCTACACAATTTGATATTGCTTTGGTGTCCATTTCTAAGTCTGACTCTTCACTGGTATCACTGTGTGGGAGAAAAAAAATTGTATAAATTGTATACATACTGTACATGCATGGGTGCACACACACATATACAGGTCACCCTTGTTAATATGGGTGCGCACACATATATACAGGTCACCCTTGTTAATGTTAGTTTTGAAAAACAAACTTGCACATACAGAATGAAGTTTACTGGTAATTTTTACTACCCCAAATTTAGTTTATATTTGGCTATGGTTTGCAGAACAGGTGTGGATCTGAATCACTTTTCTTGTTCCTCCTGTGTGTAGTGCAGATAAAAAAATATCTTGTGTATGGTACCAAAATAAAGCTGGAGCACTGTCCACACCTCTACCTTGTACTGTATTGTCTGGTATTTCCATAATTACTAGTATTGTTATTAGCAAAATGATGTCCTGTAGTTAAAATTCCATTACATCTGAGAATACATCAATTATTATTATATATATAAAACAAAGAAGTATGTCTGTGTGTTTGTTTGTTTGTTTGTCCGCCCGCACGAGAATCTTGGAAACTACTTTACCGATCTGTAGTGCTGATGGATGGTGTTATATGTAGTGATGATGGATGCTGCATGAGCGCAACATATATGTACAGTCATTTAAAAATGCCCTGGAAAACATGCCTTCTGACTAGTACAGATTCAGGATCAAAGCGAAAGAGCGTGATTCTGCTAGTTGTATATAAATTTAAATAAAACAGTAATATCTAACAAACAATACAGGATAAATATTCTACCCACACGTGTTACAGAAATTGATGTAATATAATGTTGAATAAACTTATTAACAATAAAATGGTTTGGAGGGAGGAAACTATATAGTAGTGTATACTGGTTTTTGGTCACAGAACAAAGAAGAAAAGTGTCACAGTAGAAGTTATATTGGATGTGGTAAAGAGATTTGAAGAAGGACATTAAGTTGTGGACATAGCAAGTGCTGTCAGTTTGCAGCCTACAACTGTACGAACAATTTGTAAAAATGCAGAAAATATAAAATCATGTGCTAAAAGTGTTACTCCATTATTGTATCTTGAACTTTGTAATTACTACATTGAATCGGGGGTGCTTGAGGACATTCTTGCTGTTTATCCCAAATTTGCTGCTAGCCCACACTGATTAGTCTTCAATAGAATATGACTCCAATGTATGTGAACCAATGACCTATATATACTGCTAATGAACATGATGTATTTCTTTCTTTGTGTACCTCTGTCCTGCATGGCAGTGAACAGTGACATTACCTACATGAATCTGACCTCTATACATATACTATAGCTGTTAATGAATATGATGTATTTCTTTGTGTATGAACCTCCTGTGTGGCAGTGAGAAGTGATACCACCCTCAGTGTCAAGACCTGACTGAATTACTCAGAATAGGCAAACTGTACTACAAGCTTTGCCAATAAATTTGTTAAACTAAATTAAAACTCTATTATCTGCTGCAAAGTTAACTCATAACAGAAGTGACATTATGGAAAGAACGCTGAACATTTGGATCGAGGATCACCATCAACAAAACTTTCCATATTCGTTGCTTTCCATATACTAGGCAAAAGCTCTAGTTTATTTGAAACTTTAAAACAAGGTGATAGTGCTGAAAGTGAAACATTTGAGGCAAGTCATGAGAAAATTTTGACCAGAAATGTACCCAAGGAACATAACCCCTATTTATATCATTGTGTTTATGGTATAATCATTTTCACTTAAAGTCGTGGTTTTCAGGAACCTAAAAAAGACGTTAAAGGGGGAATTGGTGTATTTTCATCTTGTTAGTAGTATATTAATGTTTTTAATGCATTAAGTAGTAAATTATGTAATTGGATACCATTTTTCATTAGTTGGGTAGGTTTTTGTTCATCAACTGATTTCATGTTTCGGGGGATATAGTCCTGAGGTTTTCTTGTCGTTGGGGAACTGAAGCCCATTTTCCTCATTTGTTCGTTATTCAAGATGTGAAAATTCACTTAACGAACAGTTTTCCAGGAACCTAACCCATTTGTTAAGCGAGGGATACCTATACTAAAAATATGAGCTGTAAGAAGTGGCACAGTGTTAGATGATCACTGTGGCATGATATTACACCCCAGGTCACTTGTACAGGAAAAATTTTGGATATGGCTGAGAAAAACCTCTCTTTTACTATGGATACCCATTTTCATTTATAATGGTCATCATTAGGAACACAACCAAATTAATGAGGGCAACCTTTATTGGTGGTTAATTATGTCAAGGAAACCATTGGCCTAAGAGACAAAAATGGAGGTTGTACAGGGAAAACTTGGATAATTTTCTCTAACTGCACTTGGGTACTGTTTTCTCCAATTGCCCCTTGCGATCTTTTAAAAAGGTTGAATTCTAAATTGTGCATTATTATAATACCTGTAGACAATACTAAAGAAATTCATGTTCAGGCAGCATTCCAACATGGCATTAGTGATATGGGATATGAAATCCAAAGATAAATTGTTAGCATACTAATAGTTACAATTCTAGAATTTTCGATATGGAAATGACAAATTATTCCACATTCCCTCCCTCTAGCTGCTCTTTAAGTTTTTCTTCACAACAGCGACAGTACTACGCATACTAACATAACATGTTAGTTTCAACATCTTTTGAAATATAAAATATAATTTTTTTTTTAGTTCATATTCAGGAAAGGTCATTTCAAGTCTGTGTTTTCTTAGCCAATACATCATTTTAATATTATTTCTATAAGCGAGTCTGTCCTTTTATCAAAATCTTCTAATTTTAGCATTTTACATGCATGCACACACACACAAACACAATTTTGATTCTAACCTTGCTTTTTTGTTGACTTCAGAATCTGAAGACAAAGAAGCTGCCCCAAGATGTTCTAACTTTGGTGGTGGTGGAGGAGGTGGTGACTGTGTGGAGGATGTATCAAATGCCTGGATACTCCAGCGCTCTACTAGTGCCAGTACCCGGCTGTCTGTTAGCTGCGTCTTATTAGTTATAGGTAGACATTCCAATGTTTTCAGAATCTAAAAAGTGGGGGAAATAAAAGTTACCATTAGCTCTATTTTGTGTAGAAAAATAATTATGGATTGAATTTGCTTCTATAATCAATACAGTGCTTCTTCCTATATTTCTGTCAATAAACATGCTATAAATAATTATAGATTATGAATAGACTAATAACAAAGAATTTAACTTCTTTCATTCAAATTAGTCATATGTGAAGGATGTTTTCTGATGTGGAGTGATATTTCTACACCTGTTTCTATGTCTCTTCATATTACACTACAAACAAAAGAAGCTAGGGTGCTAACTTTCACATACAGCTTAAGGCTATTAAAATTATTATGTTTAGCTGCACATTATATCCATCTATCCACTACATCTCTTTTTAATAGTATAGTATACAGATTAAGTGCATAGGTCTTTGTCATTCACTATGCTGGTCTACATGCACCAAAAGAGGGAATTTCCTTCATTTCCCAACAAGGGATTCTGTTCGTAAATTGAACAATGGCATGATATCAAATTACCAACCTCAATTTTCAATGAAGTATGTTCAAGAGAGAATCCCAAGTCTGCCATCCATGACCAGAGAACCTTCAGACCATGATAATCAAGGAAAAGTCTTCGACAGGCTGGTTCACCAGTCTGAAGCAAATCTAATAGCATGACGCGTGAATCGAAATCCTCAGCACGAACCATTAATCGAGACAGATTGAGTGTGTCCTGGCGGTTCCTTAACTTGTGAGAATTAAGCTTTTCTATCTCATCTTCGAGCTGAAATGAAGAAACATTTGGCAACATGAAGGAAAATGTTTACATAAAAAACAAAACATCTAATTTAATCCTATCTATAATTGCACACATCTACAACACCTGCCAATATCTAGACTCAGCCACTGGTTTCTTTTTACATCAACTTAAAATAACAAATAAATAAATACATACATAAATAAATAAATAAAAATGCATCAATAATCAACACTTCATGAACGTAGGTTGAGCGATTACAAAGAAGCCCGGGTCATTTGGATCACTACTGGGTCAAATGGATTTAGTTTTCTGTACACCAGATCCAAGTTACTACCTCCCTCAAAATTTCTTTACTACTGGTCAAAAGGTTTCAGATACAGGTATATGCTTTGGATTAATTTTACCTACAAGATGATGCAACAAAGTACAGTAATAATTAATCAATTGACAGTAGCGGTAATAGTAATACCACAACTTCTGATAATAATGATACCTTCAATTATTGTACTCACATCAATATCCTCAAAGTATGATCTTTTCTCCTCTCTCTTCCTTCTGTCTCTCTCTTCCTTCCTCCTTTCTTCATCCTTTTCTTCCTTAGTCTTCTCCTCTGGAGACTCACCCAACCAACCACGGCAGACTGGAGTACCACAGTAACATTTTTGTGGTTCTCTCCTACAGTTGGGTACAGAGGACTTGTTTTGGTATGAAAATATTTTTTGAAATAACTTGCTAAAAGCATTTCAGTTTAATGTCAAGATCAAGGGATAAAACTGTTCATGAAGGACTTCTAGAAAAACACTAATCAGGTGAGCTGGCTTATCTAAAGTAAATTTATAGAGGTAAAAACACTTTCTCTAAACTTTATAGTCTTGTTTGTAATTTAAATGAACAACACTGGAAAAATTCAGGATCATGTGATAAGATATAAAGCTGACAATAACCTCAACATTTGTCTGAATTACTTTAGGGCAACATGCACAGTAGGAATTTTTCAAGATTAATCTTAGTAAAAATATTAAAAAGGGAAATTAAAAATCACTAACAGAAAGAAACTGAAAAATTACAAAGCAAAAGGGTTTCAAAAGGAGTGAACTGTGAGAATGAATATAATGAGGGAAAAATATATTACACAGTTTTCATACCCATATCTCTCCAAGCGGTAATCAAAGCTGATCTCTTCATTGGCTTCGATATACTTTTTTGAGAAAAACCCAATTCGTAACTCCCCATTTACAGTCCACTGTAGAGAAATAGGAAAAATCTTTAAGGACAATAACATTATTTACCTATTGGACACATTCTATTTTCAACTATACACTGCATAGTATGTGTACCGGGCAAAGAATATTAAGGATATTATACCATTACTTTATAAGGCAGAGATAAATTAAGCTCAACTAAATCCATTCATCCTCCATTCACACAAAATGAGACAAAATACTTTTAAACAACTCCCAGCAAATTTTAGATGATTTTGGTAAATTCTCAGCAAAGGAGCACAATATGGCCAAAAAGCCACAAAACTCCCGTGACTCAGAGCTGAACGGTTTCACCCAGCGTATATCCTGAATGTTATTTTCATTTAACCCAACATGTGCCCTTTGTGGTGTATTTAATCATTCTAGTATAACTCCTCCTTGGTATATTTAATGAACCCATAAAAAATTTGTCTGGTATAATCACCCCAATTTAACTCATGTGGGATGTATTTAATTACCCAGCATAATTCCAATTGTGATACAAGTATATCCTGTACACTAAGGTCCCATTGACCGATACCTCGCGACAGTTTCACTGACTACCCCATTGATCCCACTTTGTGTGTTACGTGTGCTATGCAATCATGCCTAAACGCACCTAGCATTTTAAGTAGAATGTGTTTTGTCATTAATGGGGATAGAGTACCGTGGTATAATCAGGTTTGATATACTGTACTGTAGGCCTTACGAGAGCTAACAGGTACAAGAGATGTTCATGTGTCAAAGTGCTGGATGTTGCCACTTCACCAGTTTGTTTTTATTTACAGTGCATGTATTCATTATTATGTTCCTGTGTGATCAGCCTATTATGGTGTACGTTTCATCATAAATATAACATAGTATTAAATAACAGAACAAAATATGATAGTGGTGAAGGTTGGGACCAGCCATGCCACATTTGCCAGATTGTTTTTATTTCATCACATTCTTGTATGATCAGCCTCTTATGGCTCATGTTTCTTCACAAATAATAGAATATATTAAATAGAAAAAGTACAATACAGTATATAGCTCCTCCCCAACTTACGACGGGGTTAGGGACCCAAATCCAGGTCGTAAGTCAAAATGGTCGAAGTCGAAAATGCTTAAATAATACATAGAAAATCGAAAACGGGTGTTTCTTTTTCTTCTCAGCACCACAAAACTCTCGATTTTAAGCTTGCCAGCCATTTTAAAGTAAATTACAAACGAAAATTTTGTCTGTGTACTGACGTTGGGACTCGAAAATACGTAAAATTTTGGTATGACTGAAGCAGGTCGTAAGTGCGGGTGGTCGTAAGTCGAGTAGGTCGTAAGTCGGGGAAGAGCTGTATAACTTGTAATTTAACTTCAAAATTACAAGCTGTAAGAGACGGTAATTTCTTCCCTGGTCACTCTTCTCCCCGCTGAATGCCATCAAGGCCAACTTTCAACCTGAACATTACTGATTTATTATTATTATTATATTCTACAATGATCAAGCCTCAAATGACACACAAATTTACTGCTGGGTTTCACTTTCTTTTTTCCCCATGAATTCAATTTTGAGCTAAGGGCATCCACACATCCATTACAACAGTGGTAGCCAGATGGACCATACATACATACTGTACTGTACATACATACCTTGGTTATGCATAGTCTGGGTAACCAGCAGATACAACTAACAGGCACCAAAATGAAATAATAAAAATAAAAATTCCTCCAAAATCAGCTAGAATCGTAAGTTTGAATACAGCACGCAATGGGGATGAACTGCAAAAGAAAGTCTCTCTCTCTCTAGGATATTTTGCATTAAGTCTTACAAACCAACTCCTAATTACATAGTTTCCTCAAGCCGGCTTACCATCGCCTGTAGTTTTTTCAATACCACATCTCCATAATCCAAACCTGCAATGTATTTGTTTTCTACCCATTTGATTCCTTCTCTTATTGCCAATTGTTTCTTTCATTACGAACAGTGGAGACAAAATATTACCCTGTAAGACACCACTCTCCACAGTGAATTCAGAGGAGAGTTGGCCATCCACATTTACACGGCACCTGCTGCCATTACATATTGCTTCTGTCATCTGAACATACTAGTCTGGTAGTCCATAATATCGTAGTACCTTCCATACCATTGATCGATATATACTGTCACATACCTTTTTGAAATCAACAAAAGCCATAATCAGTGAGTGGTCTTCTAAATTCCATACTGTGTTGTACTGTATTAAGTAACGTAACACAAACATCAGATCACTCCAACCTCTTGCTCTTTTAAGCCCTGCTTGTTCGTCTCTTAAGCACATAAACAGTAGGCGAAACCTAATAACTTTCTTTGAGTTGACAATGCTGGAGTTGGTAAGGAACCCAATGATCATTTCTGAATGCCACAGTAACATGATGGTACAGTTTAAGTAATAGTGGAGTCGCTGTAAGGCAAAAAACACTAACACCAAGCTGGTTTAGACAAAACAAATGACTGGTAACAAATTAAGATATTCTTTGTCTGGTTAAAATAGGCAGAGTTTAGAGGTTTCTGAAGTTTGGAGACATGAAAATCAATTCACTACCTGCACTCTAATACTGTACGTATTTATACATAGGTAGTATAAAAAATTCTTACCATAAATTTCTGTTTAGTGTAATACAGGCTTATGAAGAAATAAATACACAGTACTGTACTGTAGTCAAAATAATTCTGAATTCATTAAGTTTCAACTAAAACACAGGAAAATCTAAATCTGCATCACATACCTTCTGAGTCTCTGCATTAGGATCACATGAATGGTTGATGAACCTTGATATGTTGCCTTTTCGAGTTGCATCTATGAGTTGGTCAGACTTGAGAGCCATGAAGTAGAAATGAGCATTGTGATCACGTGCATATTCCTTTCTGCGTCTCTTGAATTCCCGTGTGTCAAACACTTCCCCAACATATTCCATGATGAAACTTCCCCTGATGGAAGAGAAGAAACAGTTGTATTAAAGACACTTTGTAATTGATTAATCATAATCAAATAAAATCATCATATGTTCAAGTGAGGAAGGTGCTTTTTAGGGCATGTGCCATGATCCTCAGTGTTAATAGCATCAACAATACAGGTACTGTAAAGATAAATCAAGTAATTAAGACTTGGGTACGGCAAAGACCACTGGTTGAAACTACCGAGTAGTTCAATCTTCACCCATGTTAATTAGAGATGGTAAGAAGGGAAAACATTATTGTTAATAGAGATGGTAAGAAGGGAAAAACATTTTTATTAATTCCAATACACTAAAAACTTTATCAGTTAAGAACCTAATACTTTGCATAAATGGAGCCTAATGTTACAGAAAGATGCGACACGATCCTGAAAGTTACCAGGCATCACTTAGTCATGCCATGGCACTCACTGTGTTTGTGTTTGTGTTTGTTGTGTTTGCGTTGTTCGTCAGTGGTGGGTAACGGTTTTCACTCAGTCATGCCACGGAGCTCGCAACAAACACAAACACAACCAACAAATGCACCGAGTGCCTTGGAGTGACTGAGTGAAAACTGTTAAAATACCACTGACGGGTTATGTGATAGATCACGTGACACCTGATAACTCCAAGGATCATGACACATCTTTCTGTAACATAAGGCTAAATTTACGCAAAATATTAGGTTGCTAGCCCATACCAAAAATGGAGTATGGGAATTATTTAGGTCCCCGGAACTCTCCAATAGCCGGAATGAGTTTCCGAGGATGAAACTCACTCATATTTTCCTAAAAAAAATATTCCAGAATATTTCTCCAGACTTTTCTGTTTCAGGCCTGGGAACAAATTTTGAGGATGAAATAATGCGTAATTTACGTAAAAATTCCCGAGGAAATCTCTCCAAACCTTTCTTCTCCGGGACTGAGGACAAAGGTTCTGGGAGTTCCAAAAGATTACATCATGCTCTACAGCATCCCCACATGCTAGGTGTGTGGGTTGGCTAGATACTGTACTTGGGTAACTTGAAGGCTTAGTTCATATTCTGCTGCCATTGTAGAAGATTGCCCTCTTGCTAGCTGCTTTGCATACAATTTGTGTTGTGCTACTGTACATTACTGTACCAGGACACAATCAGCCAAGAAGTGTAAAAGCAGTGCTAAGTCGTAAACAGTGATTACAGTGTACATACACTGTAAATTTACCTTCAGTAAGTGTAAGTACTGTACATATGGTACTGTACATAGAACAGTGGCCAGTGTTTGCATACTGTAGCCTAGTACATAGTGTTTGTGTGTACAAGTATCCTTTGCTATACAAACGTTCAAGATACGAACATTCGAAATATGAATCTTCGCTTATACGAATTTCCTAAATTGACACTACTATTTGAAGATGAGAAAGCTTCCCCTGCTTTCATGAATTTGGGTCTTGGCAAAAATTCAAATCACGTGCCCCAGGAGTCAGCTGGGGCGGCCATCTTGGGTTGAGATGTGCAGATACGTACTCTCGCTCACTGATCATACCCCCTCTCTCACGCATCTCCCACAAACCAGCGTCCTCGCTTCTGCCACTCGTTGTGTGTTAGAAGTGATCTCTCTTTATCTGTGTGTATTTGTGCCATCATTTCATTGTGGCATCCAAGCGTTCTGCTTTATCTTTGGCTACCAAAACTACATCGATGAAAATACAAAAGGCTACTTGCCTTAATACGAAGTGCACACGAATCAGCGTAATAGACCTGTAATTACAGTACTAGTTTGATATCCGGGTTGTGACTGCCAGAGACGTGCTATATTTTAATGGAGTATGGCAAATATTAAGTGAAATACAGTGATCCCTCGGTTAACGAACGGTTCGATTAACGAATTAGTTTCCATAAGGATTTTCAGTTTGATTAATGAGAAAATCTTCGATTAACGAAAGCCTCACAACAAACACATTTTGTTGTGCGCTCAGCAGATCGGCTTGTCCGCCAATACAGTAAATGGTTCTATGTTTACATTCTTTTCCAGTGAAGTAAATATCAAGAAAGTTGGTCTCTTGAATATTTCTGCAGTTTTTATATTAAAACTATTGGTCATTCTGAAATTTAGTTTACATATTGATAATATTAACAGTACAGGGAACAGTTTTTGTGCACCCATCAGCTGATTGAATCACCCAACAACACTTCTCAGTTTAACTTTGTTTACAGTGGAGTGAACATCGATTTTGTTGGTCTCTTGAATATTTTTGCATTTTTACATTAAATTAATTGGTCATTCTGAAATTTAGTTAACATATTGATAATATACAGTGCAGAAATTATTATGAAACATGAAGAAGGCATTTGAACCAATGCACTCTGTAAAGAATATGGAGTCATCATCGACTGCCTCTACAATCAGCTGTTTGATATGTAAACAAAGCTGCCGGAAATACAACATAAACACCTCAAAGTAAGTTAAAATACAGTAAAAGTCCAAAAATGCGGATGCCAGAAATCAGGACCACCCAAGAATCCGGACTTTTCGAAAACTCTATTTCTTTTTTTTTTTTTAGCTGGCTCTTGTGTATGTGCGCATGCGTGAGCACCACAGCTGCACAGCGACAACAAGCGACCACGCAGTCACCACTTTAAAACGAGCAATCAAACTGTGATAACATATGTAATTTTGAGTCCTACTCTTTCCATTTACAGAACCCATAATAATGGCTCCTAAAGTAGATAAACTTTGTTGTGTGAAGAGAAAGAAGAACACATTGAAATTGAGTGAAAAATTTTTAAATAATTAAAATAGAACGTGGTGTGAGCAATACTGTTCTAATGGAAACATACAACATTGGAAAGTCTACAATTTATGATATAAAAAAGGCAAAGAATAAAATTCTAGAATTCACAGCTTTTTCTTTAAAACTGCTCGTTTTGAGAAATGAAGCATGCAATATTTGCTAATGAATAAACTACCAAAATGTACCTGTTCATCTCTTCTTTATTCCTCCTTAAATTTGAATTTTAAAAGTACTGCCTGAGAATCCGGAAAATCCGGACCGACCCAATCCCCCAAGCAGTCCGGATTTTTGGACTTCTACAGTACAGTATTCTATTATTTTTTATTTATTATTGTACAGTATACTGTACAGTACAGTACTGGATTTAGCTTATATTTAATGCTTCTTTTAATTCTATTATTGGTATACAGTACTTTATATGTACTTTTTCTGTGAGTTGGAACCAATTACTACCCAATATCCCATTGAAATAATAGATTCGGTTAACGAACGACTCTGAGGAATGAATTGTGTTTGTTAACCGAGGGACCACTGTACTAATTTTCCTACCCATAAAGTGAGACCCATTGGTCTTTGTATTTTGTACAAGTGCTAATGTAATGTTACCAAGCACTGACTGAACTTTAATTGTAATTTCTTTAATTTGTGACTGATGGTTCAAGATGTCAATGTACTGTACTCGTATTTTCTTTTAATATATAAGTGTAATCTGTGTATCACCCTTTATTCCTTCTCATATTATTTGTCATGAAATATAACTGAAAATTCATGCACCTTGACCTCTGTGCCACCTACCAAGTTAAGTCAGTGGTTTTCTTGTTGGTGTTATATTATATTCTGATTAAAAATCTGGGTGGTGGCAGCATATAATTACTAACTAATGAAAAGGTGTGCTAGTGTAAAATAAAATAGGTTTCCCAGATACTCCCACAGAACAGAATAAATGTACATAAATTGAACTAATGATAAAGCGAGGTGGAATTAATAATAATTAAAAATTTGCATCTTACAACTAAATAGATCTGCCCCTTACAGTGAGCCTAGTCTGCCCTCCTTTAAAATAGTGTACCAAAGATGTACAGCATTT
Source organism: Homarus gammarus (assembly GCA_958450375.1). Lineage (NCBI taxonomy): Eukaryota > Metazoa > Arthropoda > Malacostraca > Decapoda > Nephropidae > Homarus > Homarus gammarus. The sequence goes on along the minus strand of CAUDMG010003705.1, from coordinate 72,415 downwards.
CATTAATATTTATAATGTGTTAGGTAGTAAATTACAGTAGTTGTGTACTATTTATCATTAGTAAGGTAGGTTTTTTTGTTGTTTGTGAACCAATTTTGGTTTTGGGGGAATGACATTGGGATACTTAAGTCATTGGGGAACTGAATTACTTTGCCCACATGTTCTTATATTCATTATACAAAAATTCTTTTAATGAATGGTTTTTCAGGAACCTAACCCATTTGTATATCGAGGGATACCTGTACTGTACTTTATTGCACGTGTACAATGCCAAAAGCCCCCCCCCAAAAAAGTGACACCAAGGGATCGAGGAGAGGCCTAACGAAAAGACTGCTCATAAAGGAAAATTTAGTTATTCTGAAGAAACTGGAAGAGAAATGTACCTGGAGGAGTATGGAGTGGGCACGTCAACCGTCAATGAAGTGATATACAGTACAGAGGAAAGCTGAGGAGGCATGAACAGAAAGCTATGCCAGGCGCAGGTGGGGAAGGTAGCCTAATCCATATTCGTACATGAAAAAGTTGATGCTGCGGTGTATGACTGGTACAGCAACAACGAGCCATTGGTGTTCTTGTTCATAGCATTGAGCTCAGTGATGCCACACAGCGATTTACAACCTTACTGGAAATGCCTGACTTCTGTGGGAACTTTGGATGGCTCTATATATTCAACAGGAGGCACTGGATAAGCAACAGGCGAGTGACTGGCTAAAGTGCTAGTGCTGATGTGGCAAGTGTCCAGCCATTCAGAAACAAACTGCAACATATCATACATGACAATGACATACAAAAGTATAAAATCTACAATGCAGATGAGACAGGCCTTTATTGGAAGTCCCTGCCTAAAAACACTGTTGCATCATGGTGGGAGCGCAGCACACCTTGGACAAGGCAAGCAAGCAATGTGTGTCAGTGTTCTTGTGTGCTAATGCTGCTGATATGCACAAAATCACACCTATGGTGACAGCAATACCCAGAAGCCTAGAATGGTGCACAATTCTATGAATAATTTTCCTGTGTCCTGGCATGGTAACAAAAAGACTGGGTTTACCCAGGAAATATTTGAAGGATGGTTTCCACCACACTTTTGTCAATGCTGTCAGACTGTTCCAGATGACAGTCCTTAGCATTCCCAGTCAGAGGTCAAGGCCTTGTTCATCTTTGACAATGCACCTGCCCACCCTCAGAAAGACTTAATAGTTAATTTTTTGCCACCTAACACCACATCACTCATACGGCCTATGGACCAAGGTGGGAGGAAGACACTTGGGGGGACCAGGATACTGATGAACATCACTAACTGCTTCAGCAGGTGGGTAGGAAAAAAAGTTACTTCAATATACTGCTTTTCAGGACTGATTTTTGCACAGGAGTGACCATAAAATTAAGCACTTCTGTATCACAAAACTTTTACCACAGCAGTACAATTCCCCCTCCCCTCATTACAATACAATAATGTACAGACACTCCCCGGTTTATGGGAAAGTTCCGTTCCTGGACCCTATCTGTGAGCCGAATTTTCTGTAAACCGAAAATGACCCTTCCATGAAGTAAATACGTACTGAAACACAGATGGCGTCTCACAATGGGATGCGCTATGCCACCTTATGCATAATCCTCCACAAATAGTGTTGCTGTCGCACTACTGTAGTTACCTTCCGTAATAACAGAAACTCTTACGCAGCCTCGAATTTCTGTAAACCAAGTGTTCTGTAACCCAAGGAGTGTCTGTATACTCAAACTACAGTATATGAAGACAAAACACATTGGAGAATGTTTTCCTGACTGCAGATTCTAAGGTAATATTAGATTGGTCATGGACTGTACACTAATGTACTGTATACAGTGAAACCAGTGGATCACATACTGTACTCAATTTGCCAAAATGTAAGCACTGCCCTTCTGTACTCCTTCAGTCAGGCGCCTCATTATACCAATGGTTTTCAACAATCTATGCCAAAATGATTGAGTAATTGCAAGCAGAAGCAGCATTCAATACTTCTCTAGTAATAATTTTCATTTTTAATCAGGAGCAGTTCATAGCAAATGAAAATATCCATTCATAATAACAAATGCATTAACTGTGTCTGAAGATATGTTCATAATACTGAGTATTTACTCATTAAATATTTGATTTAAATTACTGACACAGGTACTGTTCAGTATATCTACTACAAATACAGTAGGGTGTGCCAATTTCCACTGGAGAGCCACACCATTTTCCTGTTTGATATTGTTTACTGTTTTGTCAGGCAACATGATAAAAAAAAAATTAATAAAATTGAGTGTTGAGTACTGTCCACTGTTAAAAGTGAATGCCAAATAAAAGGATCAAATAAAATAAAAGAAAAACTAATATCATACATGCACTGAGTAGTTCATATCCTAAACAGCAACACCCAAAACTTAGGCTGCCTCCATCAATTACAGACACATTACATTGACTATTAGTGTTGTGCATTCTGAGCTGTGGTGTGTACTGCAACATTAAGAAGAAAGTTAAGCACCGTTTGCCTTTTAAATGATGATTAAAAAGATTTTCCTGGTAGATTATATTTGATGAAAAACCACATTAATATAACCCAAGTGAATTTAGTTTAAACTTGTAGCAGAAACTTCCTAGACGGGTTTGTAACTGTCAGTTATGCAGACTTACACTTGTACAGCTGCCCACAGCTATAGCGAGGAGACCAGTTGCCAACAACTGCTCTCCCCACATTACCGATAAATTCATAAAGTGATTCCATTAGTGCCACATGTTTGGAAAGGCCACCGAGGAGTGGAAAGCTATACCTGTGGGCAACTGTATCTGTACAGTACAGTAAAGGTAACCAGTGTCAGATGTAGAATGAAAGCCGTTTATTTAACAAAAAACTCAAGCACTTCCCCCCGTACCCTAATAAATATGATTCGGACTGACTTAATATACTGTACTATGAAACGCATTCAGATGCTGGAAAATCACCTTAATGATATTCTTTGACCATAAATAATTTTGTCGAATACATAATTTCCCCAATAGTGTTTAGAGTTGCACAGGTAAGCTAGTACAGTATTTAGGTTCAGAAGGGGATCAGTTGTCAATCATATCAAAGAGAGTAAAGACATTGTCAATTATCATCTTTACTTTTTCACTTTTAATCTATGATGCCACTGCAGGTAATTTAAGTTACTGTACGAATTACATAGCTATTACTTTCTTTTGAGTACAATACTCATCTGTCATGTTGTTGAGAAGAATATTAGTCTTTATTTTGTTGATGTTCAGACCACATTCTTTGTATGTGTCAGATTCTTAGTTTAATTATTAATTCTTGAGCTATGGTGGTCAACTGATCAGTGTTTACCTTCAAAATATTATCTAGCTACACCAATGAATCTGGGATATTTAGTTTAGTGATGCACAGCTGTTACTTTTTTAATACTAAAAATCAAACATAGTAAGTTATTACTGAGAAACAAATCACTTGGCAAAATAATGCAGAAGTGCAAACCTACAAAAATTAGGAGAATGTGGGCATTTGAAATGAGTCTCACTCCTTTCATGTTATTTTCATATATAGGTACAGTACTGTACAGTACTGTATATGCATCCTTCTACATTACTCAAGCAAGGAGATATGCTGTCTCTATGGAATAACCAATACTATGTGATATTTTTATGAGAAAATTATGGCGAGTAATTCGACATAACTAAATACTGTACTGCACTGTATTTAAAATCATGAAATGCCCTACTTAAAGCTGTAATGCCTCACTCAGGCAACAGCCTGACCATCACATTTACACAATATTTACTGTATTGTTGTCATTCTAGCAATAATCGCAAATATATTTTCCATACAATCCCCAGTTAAGTCTTTCTACATTCTAGACATACAGATGTTTGATTCAATATAAAATACACCTGCTTACTCCAGAAAACAATTATTATAGAAGGATTCCAACAGAAATTTTAATTAAAATCTCTCAAACAGAATACTATCATCATCATTGTTTGGTGGCAACATTCCAAGTTTGCATGGGTTAGCCTCGTCAGGTTCTTATGGCTGAGGTCATTTCTCACAACCTCTCCCCATGTTATTCTTGACCTACCCCTAGCTCTCTCACTTTACATATTCAAGCTCATCCATCCCACGACTCGGTTGGTCTCCATTTTCTTGACATGCCCCAGGCCATCTCTGCCTACCTCTATGCAAAACCTCACCAACACTCTCATTACCCAGCTACTCTAATAGCTCTAAACAGGGTTTCCTATCACTCATTGTCAAATTAAATATCCACCTCCCAGGTTTCATTTTAATTTGCTCAAACCTATATATGTCATCCTCTTTAATTGCCCATGTTTCATTGCCACACAACAACACACTTCTTGCATCAGCTACACAGAATTTTCCTTTTAAGCAAAGAGAAGGACCACTCCCTAAACTTCTTCCAGCCTCTTCTGACTCTAGCAAATGAGTTAGATTTGGCACCATCTTCAGCACTGATCACATCACCCAGGTAGCAGAACTCAATAACATATTCCAGGGATATAAGCTTGTACATCCTGAAGTGTGTTATTTACACCACTGCACCTTTTGTGTAACAACCTTCTACAGATAATATACCTTAGAATTACTGTACTGTCAACACCCTTCTTACAGACACCACATGGCCATTTTCTACTTTACACCACAGGGATTTCACCTACACCTCTAATCATTACTTCAGTTTTCTCCACATTCACTCTTATCCCTCTGACTCTATTGCATCCTTTCATTTCTTAAATTTCTCTACTTCAAGTATCTCTTCAATGGTACTTGCGATCAACACAAAGTCATCAACATACAATAGCTCCCAGAGGAGACTAGTCCTAAATCTAAAAACAGTATGTCTAACACTATGATAAAAAGAACAGGACTCAAGACAGACCCTTGATGGACCCATACTCTCACAGAAGTTCTAGCACCATCATACACTCCCCCAACTCCTGACTTTCTCATTGACCACTGAACCACTTTAAGAAACACCCTGTCAAATGCCTTCTTTAATTCTGCAAATACAGTGTACAGTTTTCTTCCCTTCCCTATATACAGGTACTTCTCTTGTAGTTCCCTGGCCATAAATATTGCCTCTATAGTCCCCCCTACCAAGTTGCATTTCATTAAGTCCACTCTCTCCCTTATTAATTTCCCCATCACTTTCATGACCTCAAACAGTTCATGCCCAATTGTCCATGTATTTCCAATGAAATGAATCTCCTGTTCCCTTGTAAATTTTATTAATCACACTCCTCAGTCAGTTGGCTGGGACAATAAATTCCATCATAACTCTATTAGTCAACTCAGTTACCATCATCAGTTGCTTTTAACATTTCTACAACAATTCATTCTTCATTTTGTCAAATGCTTTCTTCATCCATTCTATTTCAATCCTTGGGTATGGTTCCTGTGTAATGGTTCTGCTGCTTCTAGGTTACCCATCCCAGTTGAAACCCTCATTCAGATGATCGTAGTATTTTTTCCAAGCATCATTAACTTCCCCATTATCAACAACCACAATTCCATGGTAATCTTTCACACACTGCTCACCATTTGCCTTGCTATTCTTTATACCTAACAACTAGCATCCTCTATATTCAGCATATTGGCAAATGCCTCCTGCTCACACTTCTTACCCCTGTAAACCTCTCTTCTGGTCCTTATTACCACCCACCTTCCAGGCTTTATAAAATTTTCTTTTCTCCATATCACTCTCTCCATTTCTTCATTCCACCACCATGTAGCAGGCCTGGCTGTGGCCTTTGTCCAGTCACAGACCTTGTCAGCTGCACTTAGCAGAACATCCTTTAATGTGGCCCAGCAACTAACTACACTCCCCCTTAAAATGTTGGAAGCTATTACCATTCTTCTCAACTCGGCTTGTGCTGTAATGTTTCCCTTACAATCTGTTCCTTCACTTCCCACACTCCATCTTGAAACAAAACTTTCTTCCCTTCCTTGCTCCTCTCCAACAACATGTCACACACAAACAATCTTCCCCTGCTATCACTTTCATATGCTTTACAAGCTTCCAGTCACACGTCCAGGCTGTATCCATAAAACTTTCATAAGTAACTTGAAAGATTTAAATTATAAAAATTAAGCATTTGTTTGAATGATTGGCAAATAACAAAGAATCTCAGTATCTATTGATAAATGCATTAATTCAAATTCACTTGTGATAAAAGTTATGTTTTCCAGTTTTCATAACTGAACTTGATCAATTTCACATCAAAAATGACTCAATTCTGATGCAGTCTCGACTGCTAATATTTGAGCTGCAATTTTCATACAATGCTCTATCACAATAAAAATTTCTCTTCAATAAATGTTCAGATTTTTAAAGAAACATAGAACATTTTTTACTCTTGGTTGCTATGGAGGAAAAAAAAAAGTATCCTAACACTACATCTTGTTTTACAATATTACTCTCACATTCTTATCTGTTTAATTCAGTCATGTAGATGAACTACTCTTACAATAATTAAGAGCTGCTGGAATAATTACACAAAGGACTTTGCCCATCATCATAATGAACTCTTAATGCCTGCTAAGGATAACATCTGCAGTGATATTTAAATTTCAATTCATATTAAGGGCATCAACAGTTTTCATAAAATGGGAGCACAAGCAGCTCACAACACATGGTACAGGACCACTGCATAGCATGTCCTGGTGAACTGTTAATACTTCGGGATTACCTGAAGTGAGCAACCAGGAAGAGTGTGCTTTGTGCAATCAATATATGAGAAGAGAAGAGCTTACAAGGATAATCTGATTCATGAGAATGGCAATAAAACATGTAATTTACTTCTTCTAAAATGAACACTGAGAAACACCAGCCATAAAAACATTCTTGATCAGTCATGAAGTTGCCCAGTGACGCCAACTCTCAAGATATACCTGGTCGCAAATGATGCATGCCCCAAGTCGCTACATAAAAGTGGAGTGTGGTGCTGTGCAGTAGTTCAAGTTTTCACTATTCAAGCATTCTCATCCCTTCAGTGAAGAACTCCTGTTGAAATCACAATGATGAAAGTGGATGGTACAGTAACTGATAAATGCATCTACAACTGATATGATGTTAATATAATTAAGCACTTGCACTTTAACGCATTAATTGCTGTGATACTGTCATATACACATTTTGGAAATGAATGCAACTGCCCTGTGTCAACTAAGAAAATATCACAACCAAGTGGAGGAAAAGTGTGGAGAATTGGAGGCCAGCGAAGTAAATGTTGTCATCAAGAGATGTCAAACAGATAATTTGAAAATTAAACATTTCCCAAATAAAAGACACTATAACAACACTTCCTGCGAACATAATTATGTAAAGCCAATTTGTTTAGCAAGAATGTGCCCCTTGAATTGTTTTTGCCACGATGCGCTGTCAAAGCTACTTCATCACCAATGAAGCTGTTCAAAGCTATAGATTGTAATTGCATAAGGAATATTTTCGAGGCTCTTATATGGAAGTGTTGGCTCACCTTATGCAACTTTCTTTAACTATTCATCGCATAGAAGTGCAGTTGTTGTTATTCTGATAATGATGAGATGAAAAAGAAAAGAAAATATTCTGAATTAGACAAGTAACGGTTTGAGAAAGTGACAATGTTCAGAATCATACAAGAAGGGGATTGTGATATTAACAAATAACTCAAAACAGCTTGACACATCTACAACTGTCAACAACTAAACTATTTTCTGATACAGTATTTGACAAACCATCAGACAGTGTACAATACTTGAATTTTACATTCTCATGTGATAGTATGACAATAAAACTTTTTTAGTGATATATATATATATATATATATATATATATATATATATATATATATATATATAATATATATATATATATATATATATATATGGAGAGAGGATTTATACTACTGAGAGGTAAATTCATGTCTTTAAACTACAGGACACTAAGTTTGGTCCTCTCTCACACAATTTTTTTTAAATTTTTTTTTGGTAACTTTCAACTCCTGTACATTGCACAAAATCTAACCAAGCTACCATACTGGTTGAACCACAATCAGTGGTAACGCTACCTTGTACCACCAAGATTTAACCAAATACATGCTCATAAATATTTACTCTCAACCTGTAGTGCCCCACCTATTGATGTTACACTGTCACCGAGACATAACAACCTGACACATTTCCAATGATACTTCAAACAACTCAAGTCATTTACAACGTCCTATATACACAAGAATAATCAGGATGTAAGATACCGCCTGACTTACTTGAATTTCAAGAAGACATAGCTCTTAAATGATATATTCATCATATGTACAAAGCCTAATTTTCCCAGAAAACCTCCCCTTAAAAAAAAAAAAAAAAAAAAAGCAAGAGCCTAAACGCCGTCCTTTCCTTAAAATTTTCCTTAACTCTCTTTATTCCCCTTATCCTGTCCCATGTTCTCACATTACGTAGTTCCAACTTACCTCCCATAATGTTACTGTAGCTGGCTCCCTCTACCCAATGCACCTGCTTAACTGTCTCTGTAAGCCCTCTTTGCCAAATTACCCCATGGCATTCTTATTGTCTATTGCACCACTACAAGTCATACTCATTCATTCCAAACACTATCACCACTTCTTTCATTCCATTACCCTTAGAGGCATTCTTTTTCATTCAAAGCCCATGTTTCACTACCAAATGCCAAGGTTGGATATACTACAAACACTTTTTTCTCTAAATTCTCAAGCATGTACTCTATCCTTTAATAAAACTTTCCTGCATGAATTGTTCTCTTCCTCATTTCACTCTCAACTATACCATTTTTATAGAGCATCTTTCCTAAAGAGTACCAATATGCAGTATTATTAATTCCTAAAGCTCCTCTATGGGGTAATCATAAGCTGCAATCTACAATCAACTTAAACAAGTGTAATTCTTTCATTTTGTGTTGTAACTGTAGTCCATTACTGTACACTTAAAATTTAATAGTAACCATGATTATTTTCCAGATTACAATTGTTTATTCACATTCCTGGCTACTAGTATTGTACCTTGTGAATTTTTGTATCTCGAACAGCATTACAAATGGGAATAATAATTTTCGGTTACACAACGGCAAGAAAACCCCAATATTATACCCCAAAGCATGAAATCGGTTCACGAACAACAACAAAAACTACCTTACTAATGAAAAATAGTACCCAATTATACTGTAATTTATTACCCAACACATTAAAAACATAATAAAATACTATCTAAATGAAAATATTTTGCTAAAACCATTAACCCTTAAGCCCCGGGTAAGGGTGCTGCTGGTCGTACCCCCCACGAGGGGTTAAATCGAGAACAAAAATCAACATTCCCCCCCCCCCCCCCAAAATGGTGGGAAAATAGGCGGACGTTCTTGAACGTCACCAAGGGCCTAAGGGTTAAGGCAAGGTTCGCCATAGAAACTCAGCCCAGCTTGAACACTGCCTCCGCTTCCCTTCCTCCTGTGCTGTGTACAGTGATCCCACGGTTAACAAACACCTCGGTTAACGAAATTTCGGTTAACAAATTACTTTCCTTAAGAATCTTCATTTCTGTTAACGAACAAAAATTTGGTTAATGAAATTCTTACGAAATCATGTCAACATGTTTTCACTTGCTAGCCAGCTGGAATATTAGTCCGCCAATACAGTAATCGGTTCTTGGGCTTAAATTCGTTCCCATTTGAATAAATATCAAGAAGGTTGTACTATTCAATAATTTTCCAAGTTTTACATTAAAATTTTTAGTCATTTTAACACTTATTTAACATAATTGCAGGACAGGAAACCAGTTTTTGGTGCGCCAATCAGCCACTTGACTCGCCCAGCAACGCTTCAGTTTGTATTTTGCTTGAGGCTCTCTTGAACATAAACTATTTTTATGTTTTTACAGTGCAATTATTGGTCATTCTGAAATTTATTTTACATATTGACAATATGTAGAGCAGTGCAGTGTTGATTTAAAGAAAATAATCTTGAATTACACCGAGTGAACTTAAAATTTTATGGGTGAAATGACGGCATGAAGCATGGGATGATTTCTCTTCCACCCCCACTTCCTTCTCTTCTCCCTTCTCCTCCACCCCCACTTCTAATTCCCATCATCATCATCATCAACCAGGAGCCTTCTAAATACACACCTCAAAGTAAGTGTACTTTACTGCATTTATTTTTACTTTGTATGTAATTTTCGGTGAGCTGGAACCAATTACCCAAAATCCCATTGAAACAATGGTTTTGGTTAAAGAAATTTTCGGTTAACGAACGACCTTCTGGAACGAATTGTGTTCGTTAACCGAGGGACCACTGTACTGTATATGATGTCAAACTGGGGGAGGCAGGCGGCTTGGCTAGCTAGACAGACACAACAAACTGTAAATAAATTTAACTTTACAATCAGTGGTGAAGAGGATTAAATAACTTATATTAAAGGTGTGTGCGAGATGCATATGTCAACAGAAACAGGCCTAACTAGCCAAGTTGCCAGATGTGCTGTTGACAAACTGCCCACTGCCCCCACACATACATTTACTTCCCACACAGAATACACACTAAATGATCTTTTTTTTTATTACAATATTTTTAAGTCACTTTAGAGTATTGAAATGATTTTTTCACAACTTTTATAATTTCATTACAAGTAACAATGGCAACATGAGTAGCCACCTCACAGCTGACTGGTGACGTGTGTTATGTGGAGTTATGTATTACTTATAATGGTTACTTTAATATAATATATTAGATGCTCTTCACACTACGATAATACCCTGTTTAGCACTCAGGATACATTCCTGGATAATAGTGCTATCCAAAACAGCATTCTTAGGGGCCACTATACCATTGCATATATGGAGAGGCGTTCCTGATGACGTTAATTTTTACCTATGAGATATACAGTACATACAGTATTGTACTGTATATGAAGACTACAGGTATTAATAAACACAGATTATTACAGTAACATACAGTACATTTACTATTAATGAATAACAAACAAAATTGTATCATGAATGACAGTCGTTTGATGAATGAGTGTGAGATGCAGTGTGTGGGAGGGAGGGAGGGAGGAGGCAGTGGAAATCAGACGGTTCGCTCTGGTTGACGCTAATCTATCTCTGCCTCATTGAAATTGTGATTTAGATGGTGATAATAGAGGTAGTGGTGATAATGGAGGTGAGGGAGATTGTTTAAGTGGTTAGGAGGTAATGCATTTATCAGTTTCTTTGGTAATGCTGTGCCTGCAGCACTGCCAGATGCTATTGAACAACTGATATCTACCCACAAAAATTATTGTAGATAGAAATGAGCAACATTGTATCTGTTCAACATAACGTTATATAGCATTTTAAAATATGGCGTAAGAAAGCAAAAATGGTGGGAGTGATTAGAGGTGGAGTGGAATGGAGTGGTAACATGTACCGGATGTTGCCAAGCGCTCCTCGGCAGCTGATCTCCAACTTGCCACCACACATTGTGCTTCAGTTAACCACACACAATTTTATGTCATACACTAAGACCTACACTTAATATAACAACTTCATGGTTGTCATGATTGAGGCTTTTATCTTGTTTGCATTCTTAAATAATGGTTCTAACAGTCAATGTAGCCAAGCTGAAAGCAGCACTGACATCCACCCCTCTGATGCTTTCAGCTTCCAACCACCTCAACACTTGTAATTTTACATCCAAGGAGATACTTTTGCATGGCACTTTAAATACACTACCAGCATTAAAACTTGCAGACCGTTTTCCAAACATGATGAGTAAAAAATAAGTCCCTAATATAAAAAAATTAGCACATCAACAACAATGTGTCCTTTTGTAAGCGCAGCATATTTATACAGTAAACAGAGTGCATGGCAATGATTGTCCGAGTGCGTAAAATAAAAGAGAGCTGCTCTTTTCGTGTTGTGAGTATTCAAACTCGTGACTTTTGACTACTGTACTTTTGTTTGTTTTTTCCCCCTAGAGCTCCACTATGCAAGCAAGAGCACTACGGTATAACGAATCAGCACTCTACTATGGAGTGGTGCCAACTGTGATATTACTGCATTCATACATTATTCTCAGGTACTGAGCAGTTAGGCAGTAAGTAGATTGTTGGAAACCACTCGTAAAAATAATGTAAGTGACAGTAGGTTGTCAGCCACCTGATAACCATTGGAATTGGCAAAAATGTCTGACGAGGCCACAAATCCAATGTTAATACATTCCCAACTATTCAAATGTACGCTTCTTATGATTTTACACATACATATAGAGTACTGTATGTGCAGGATATTAGCAAAATGAGCACAGTACAGGGTAATAAGACAGCTAAAAAAAATTCTAGTTTCTGTAAAACTGAGAGATGTACTCTCTTGCTCTTCTCTTCACTGACTTTAGCACTCACTTTAGGCATGGTGACAATGATATATGTGCACACATGCTGGGAGAATATGAAAAAACCTGGAAGACCACAACACTGTAATGCCCAATTTTGTAAAAGTAGATCAATATTAGAAAGAGTGGAAACAGCCAAAATGGTGATGGTAATGAAGATCTCACTCAAACATGCAACCCTTACTTTTTACATCTTTTCCTACAGGATTAACACTTTCACTTTATACATTTAGCTTAGCACGATACTTTTTAGGAACATATCTATTGTGTTAACCAAGGAATACCTGTATGCTATTTCTTCCCATAACCTGCCATCCCATGGAAAACAAAGTAGCTAAGTCATTAAGTGAGTTAATAGATTTATCCTTCAAATGGTATTAACCCTCCAAGTTTTTTGTAGTGCCCCATATGAATGATGAATGAAAAAATTGCATTCTTTCTTCTAAAAACCAGATAATTCATGCTTATCTTTACTCTAATTTTCTTTTAAACAAACTAGACAGCACCATTAGTTTCGTAGACATTCTTATGTTGGAAATCATAAAAACAATTATAACATCAGGAACTAAAATCCACGTATTCATTATTTCAATTGGAACTTCAGTAATATTAAGTTGATTGAAGCACAATATTCTGGCAACGACACAATTCAATTACTAAGTAACAGATTCTGCAATGAACTACAACATTACTTCTGCTACACCCTAAATCAGAGCTGCTTTCTTCGTTCTCTAAATCGTTAACTTCAATTCTAATCTCCTGTCTATACTTGGAAACAAGAATCACCCACTCCTGTTGACTGCTTTGTACAGTACACACAAATATTAAATCATCCTTCATTACCTTTTCCTTGCAAAACCATTATGGAATTCATTAAAATACCTGAATATCACAAGAAGCAACTGATTTAATAGCTACATGATGACAACATTTCACAGTTTAATTGCTGAAAGCACTTCATGACCTTCAACAGCTGATAGCTTCTGATGAAACACAATCATATCCTGCTTAAGGCTGCATGCCACTTACAACACCTGGACCTAGTAATACCTGTTCTACCAAGCTGCTGCTGTGTGACTTATATGCCTCATAGCAGCTGCAGATTGATTTGCCAAGTTTTTGCAGTGGAGATTCCAGGTCATTTTGCTGGCATTCAGTGCCATTGAGGTTATGTCTCATGCACTGACATCTCGCTGAAGTCACAGCCCTTTGAGGCACAGGAATTATTTCCTGGAAATTTGTACACACAGTAGTACCTTTCAATTCAACTAATTTACCATTTGGTTATTAATAATCATAAACAAAAACACAAGTTGATGTTAAATAATTATTGTCGGCTTTTTACAAAGAAATACATATGCAGATGACATCATTTCAATACACCTTTTTATATTTTTTATTGTCATCTAAAAATCCCACCTGAAAATTTTTCTCCGTTCAAAACAAAAATGTTTTCAATTTCTTTAGGCCAAATCAAAGGTTATTATGGTGACTACCAACTGATGAGTCACTCTAATGACAAAAAACTGACTAGTCATATTTCAATGAAAGTAACCTCTCTCAGAGAGAGAGAGAGAGAGAGAGAGATACTCCTTTGCTGATCAAACAGAACATCAAATTCTAGGTCTCATGTTTTGGTGACAAGAATCACTGTTAGAGTAAGTCTTCTTTCAACTTACTATGGTTACTCTTCATGCACAGTAATTGTCACATGCAATTTCATCAGACCCATTCATACCAAATGGGGGTTTTAAATTTCAATAAATAAAAGAATGCAGATACAGTAATTCTAAAGGTGGAAGAAATTACCAGTATGTAAATTAAAGACAAATATAATAACTTACGGTGGCAGGGCTGTGCAAGCTCGAACACCACACCCTTTCTCATCAGCATTGAACACATCGACATCACCATACTGATAATTCTGGAACCTCTTGTTGGTACATCTATCCCTCAATGGACACCTTGAGCCACTGAAACACAAGGAAAAAACCTTTTTAATACAATTTCTTGCAAATAAACTTTCCAGTATTATCTAATGCTCAGCAATGTGCCATTGTGCCCTCCCCACACAAAGTGGCAGGCCCCACTACCAGGTTGGGGGTTGAAGCTCCCCTGTAGTCAAAGCATGTCATATACTGTGTTAGATACTCATAAAAAATAAGCTCCAAAAACACCTAACTTCAAAAAGAAATACATGTTATATATTTGGTAGATAATGGAATAAGGTTTTTTTTTTTTTAGATAGGGATCAGCCCACCCAGGCACACCAAAAATACAGTAATAATGTAGTGATAAACAAATTACCTCATATAAACCATGCATTTACCTATGATAACATAATAGGTACTTTAACGAGCAATGTTTGGTGGATTTGGCATCCTGTGTACCGCCGGCAGGGACGTGGGCTCATAACACACGTCTTGCCCGCAGTGCCCACCGTTTCTCTGTGGATGTCGGTCACACCTGAATAACCCATTATAGTACCTCCTTCTTTGCTCACACAGCCAAACTGTGGAATGCTCTGCCTTCTTCTGTGATTCCATACTTACGGTATACAATGTCTCACTTTAAAAAGATGGTTTTCCGGTATCTTCGTGGAGTAGATTAACACAGTACAGTGGTCCCTCGGTTAACGAACAGTTCGGGTAACAAAATTTCGGTTAACGAATGTATTAGCCTGTCAATTAATATTATATAAATATGGGCTAAGGACATATATTCATTATATACTTTCTACCACCCAGACTATTGAGCATACAGCTACATAAACATTTGTTCTTTCACACCTTCTCGGGTGTACAGCCCATAAATCTACAGACTCAGCCTCCGTGTGTGAGTAGGCCTGTTTAGATATATGTCTGTGTTGAAGTATGGATTACTCTCCAACAACCAGACTCAAGAGAGGTCGGTCAGTTTCCCCAGTTCACAGCCAGACATGAGACTCTAACGCTGTGTCGTGAGACCAGCTCTCCAGGCTGTACCTCTCTCTAATTATATCAGCTAATTACAAGCTAATAGCTAATGCTCATTCGTCTGTCAATAACAATAATTGTACAGACATGACTGCCCAATATAACTAGAAAATCACCACGTGTGTTTACATTAAACCAAGGAACAACGAGAGAAGAGAACAGTAACTGTGTGTCTAGTGTAACTTACAAGCTAAGGTAATTACAAGTACAACCCAGGACAGCTGTGATGATTTCAACTATCAACCAATCTACGACTGTATCAAAGGTGACACGCCGAGAGATGACCTGATATCTCACCCAGCTTCATCAAAGGTACCGGCGACTACCCCTACACTCATTCAATCAAGTGTTAACAAGTGAGATAGTTCGATATCAAACCACAGCTTAAACAAATTACCTTCCATAAGAATCTTCAATTCGGTTGACGAACAAAAATTCAATTAACGAAATCCTTACGAACATCACACGTTTTGTTGTGAGCATCAGCTGATGGGCCTGTCTGCCAATTCAGTAATCTATTCTATGTTTACATTTGTTTCCAAGGGAGTAAATACCAATAAAGTTGTGCTCTTTAATATTTTTGCATGTTTTATATTAAAATTATTGGTCATTTTAACATACATTTAACATATTGGCAATATATGCAGTACAGGGAACTAATTTGTTGTGCGCCCATAAGATGAGTGAGTCGGCCACAAGGCGTCAGTTGGGCTTTGAAAACAGTGGGGAGAGCATCTATTTTGTTGGTGTCTTAAATATTTTTGCATTTTTCATTGAAATTATTTATCATTCTGAACTTTAGTTAACATATAGATAATATATAGCGCAGTGCAGTGTTAACCGAAATGGACGTTATCCGAAATTACAGAAACCTATGGGATTTATTCTAATTGGTTCCAGGCACCCAACCCCAAGTTTCCCAATTTACGACCATATATATATATATGTGTGTGTGTATATATATATATATGTATATATATATATATATATATATATATATATATATATATATATATATATATATATATATATATATATATATATATATATATATATATATATATATATATATACACAGTAAGTCCCCAAGTTACGTACATAATGGGGACCAAAAGGTTGTACTTAACTCGAAATGTACGTAACTCGATAATTTCCGCGAGTTTCTTTGGAAAATCCTGTGCTGTTTTCCAATCGGCACTCGCCGCCTCACCAGTCACTCGAACATTATGCAGCTTATTTCGCACCTTGAATCGGTTAAACCACCCATTGCTAACATTGAATGTCACAGCATCATCAGGGTGATCTTTCTTTAGGTCGTTGAAAAGACTTAGGGCTTTCTCCTGAATCATACTGAGACACAGAGGCTTACGTTTTTGTGTGCAGTCCTCGATCCACAGCGCAAGATATTTTTCCATTTCTTCCAGAACCTTCCCTCTTCTTTTAGTTATAATCGTAGATTGCATTGGCACTGCAGATTTCACATGTTCCTTGATCTTTTCTTTGCCCTTATCAATTGTATTAACAGTTGACCGACTCAGGTTAAATTTGCGGGCAACATTGGTCAACTTTTCACCACTTTCAAGCAGTTTTATTATGTCCATTTTTACCTCTAGTGAGATTGCTTGACGTTTCGTAGCACTCCCACTGGCTTCACCACTCTTACGCTTTACACCAGTCATTGCACACAGAGTAAAGTGTACAAAATAGGGCAGAAATTCACAGGAGAAGTACTGTATGCACAATGACCACACGTGTTGTTTTGGTGCGTCTAGCGTGTCGTCTGCATGGTCAGTGATAGTGGCGGCGCGGTGCGGCTGGCTCGCCCGCCAAATTTAAAAATTGCTCGCCCTTTTAAGACAATATTTTTACAATTAAAGACTTCAGAAACGATGTACGTATCGGCCGTTTGTACGTAATTCGGGGACGAACTGTATATATGTATATATATATATAAGTATATATGTATATATATATATAAGTATATATATACAGGTAGTCGTCGACTTACGACCTAGATTGGTTACGGCCGCCCGGTCGTAAGTTGATCTGGTCGTAAGTCGGCCTATGTTATAAGTACCTTACGTATATTATAATGTGTAATGATAATATAATCATCTTTAAGTCATATTTTATCAACACTTTCTTTGTTCATTATTGTTACGGTCGTCAGGTTTAAGTAAATCACTGCATACTACAGTACAATTTAATTACCTTACGTATATTATAATGTGTAATGATAATATAATCATCTTTAAGTCATATTTTATCAACATTTTCTCTGTTCATTATTGTTACGGTCGTCAGGTTTAAGTAAATCACTGCGTGTTTGTAATTGAGCGCGGGGATGCGCGCGGCTCCAGCTCCCGGCAGCGCCAGGAGGCTGGGGCCAAAACTGTCGTACCGCCGGTCGTAAAGTCGAACAGACGTAAGTCGCATAGGTCGTAAGTCGACGACTACCTGTATATGTATATATGTATATATGTATATATATATATATATATATACACAGTGGGGTATGCTATAACGAATCTAATTGGTTCTAGAACCTTGTTCGTTATAGCATTCGTTCGTTATAGGATTAATCCGTTCCAGGCCCCCAAATACAACCACTTAACACTGAAAAATATAATATAAAATTGTAAAAATTGTAAAAAAGTGCATAAATATGCATCTAAACCCCTGAAATAATGAGTATCATTAATACTTGTAAAAAAAAACAATAAATTAGTAAAAATAAATAAATAAATAAATAAATAATGTTCGTTGTAGGAGTTTCGTTCGTTATAGCATTCTCAATTTTATAGGTAAAACCGTTCATTATAGGAATATTCGTAGTAGGATCCGTTCGTTATAGCATACCCCACTGTATATATATATATATATATATATATATATATATATATATATATATATATATATAATATATATATATATATATATATATATGCAAGTAAATCACTGTAGGTGCGCGTGATCTAGGTATGCTATACGAATCTAATTGGTTCTAGAACCTTGTTCGTTATAATATAAAATTGTAAAAATTGTAAAAAAGTGCATAAATATGCATCTAAACCCCTGAAATAAAGAATATCATTAATACTTGTAATAAAAAATAAAAAAAAACAGTAAAAAAAAATCGTTGTAGGAGTTTCATTCGTTATGACATTCTCAATTTTATAGGCAAACCCGTTCGTTATAGGAATGTTCGTAGTAGAATCCATTCGTTATAGCATACCCCACTGTATATATCTGTGTGTGTATATATATATATTACGCATGTATAGGACGACCCCCAATTTTATGCCTAAAATATGGTCTTAAAAACTCGAACTATACACGAGTATATACGGTACTTGGGGTAAAAAAAACTATCAGAGTCCTGCCATCATTTTTAATGTTCTGCCACTGTGGCCTCAACTGAAGCTGTCAATGAGTTGCGGGCATTGGAACCCATCAAAATATTTGCATATGCTCAACAATACAGATAACAGACATTGTTCACCAAGTACAGGTAAAGAACATTGAAAGGGTTCTAAAATTCAGTGCAAGGAGAGAATACTGTAATATGATCAGGCATAATCATGGTAAACTAGAGTGAAACACAAGGAGCAAACGAGTGCTGAAGACATTACCATACACATCAAATTTCCAAATAAAAGCGAGTTAGTGTGAAACAATATGTAATAAGTCATGGACCAGTCATTTACTGTGCAAGCCAAAGGAAAGATCACATTTTGAGCATGAGGAAACAGAACCATATCCTGTGCTTTATAAAAGCAACTATTGTAGCTGTGTATTGTACAATCACAGTACTGTACATAATTAAACTACAATTGACTCAGGCAGATAGTGAAAAATGATGGTGCAGCAAAGCTTCACTGGCAGAGAGAATTCATCAAAAGAAGAGCAAATGAAGAGGAAGAAAAAAGCAAAGTAGACAAACTGCAGAAGGGGGAAGAGAGGGAGTCTGTTGAATTGGAGGGGAGTGCTGCACCATACTCCCCCTCTCACTCCATTCAATAAAAGTGACCCCCAACAACCTCCCCCAATGACAGGCCACGGTATGCAGAACATCTCCACTTTTACGGGAAGTCCAATAAAATTCAATCATAGCATATCATAAAATACATACTGTAGCACATAATATATGTACAAAAACAGCTTGTTCCACACTTTAACCATCCTCTGGGCAATGCGACACAGATCAGGTAGGCTGACTCCGAGTCTCGTGAGTGTGTGTGTGTGTGTGTCAGTATATTGTGACATCACATCTGGGGGAGGAGCCAAGTGGGTGGTGACTGCCGACTGGTGAGTCAAGGAGCAGTTACAGCTCAGTGTTAACTGTCTCCACACTTATGTTCACTTCCCACACATTCACACCCAGTTTTATATTATATTTTCTTTATTGCTAAGCCACATTAAAGTACTTATTTTAGTTTTTACTCTTTTACTCTGTATTAGAGAAAATGGTTTTACTTGGATAGACTACAATATCTTAATTGATATAAATTATATGTTTATTTACATACAGTACTTAGACTTGAATTAAACAGAGAAAACAATTGAACTTTCAACTGACTAGTTATTACGAAAAACTTACTCCATATAAATATCAACATCTCTGATACATTTATCATTTATAACCTAAAATATTATGACAAATATGATAATCTTGGTAGCTATGACACCATACCCTATTTTTTCCTTAAGATATTAAATTCAGTACAGTATTACCCCGCTTTACGCGTTTCCACGTTTACGCGGTACCCTGCCAGACCCGGAATGCTCACTTTACGCGGTGCATGTACTCTTTTACGTGGAGAGCGGCGCGGGCAGGGTGCGCACAAGGTCGCCCAGTCATCAAAACATTACCGAGTTCTTCACCAAACACCCACCACAGCAGGCCCAAGTCAGTGATAGTGAGGATATGGACTTATATGGACTTTGAGGGGTTTGACAAAGAGGCCCTGCAAGCCTCTGTGGTGGATAGTGATACAAGTGATACAGGTGAGGGCCAATCATGCCCTCTGCCTCGGAACCAACCCCCCATCCCCGTGTGCCCAGCCATCTTTTCTACTAATGTACAGTAAGTGTTAAAAAACCTAATATTATTGATATTTCTCTTAATTATTAATTGTGTGTGCATACCATCATAAAATTAAGAAGTTATTTTTACTACAACGTACGTATTGTGTCTGAAAAAGTGGAGTTTGATGGTCGGCCCCGTCTCTATTTCAATTAATCCCACATGTTATGTTGTTCACTTTACGTGGGCCTCCGTGGGTTCAATTGACCGCATAAAGTTTGGGTTCACTGTATTCACGAATAAGTGTAAATCTGTAACATAATTAATCTAAGTACAGGTGTCATACTTTAAGAGTGTTAGCGGTAATATTAATTACAGTACGTACTTTCTTTTTACAGGAATCTACTTCACACCCCCAGACTTAGATTTAAGCTCATTTTTAAGTCTGCCAATACATGATAATGAGCTCTACACCATTTTTCCCTTATCCTCAGTAATTTGGGTACACGTACAGTCATTGTCAAAAGTAATCATACCACTCCACCTAACTCCTGCGCCTGACTTGGTCCTTTCTGCATGGTAAATCACCTGGGGTAGAGGGGGGGGGGGGGGGGGGGGGATGGTCGACTTGGGAGAGGGCTGTTTGTTTGTTTGTGTTTTTTTTTTCTGGGGGGGGTCAGAGATACAAATTCCTCATCATAGAGGGAGGAGAATGAAGAAAGTAAGGAAATTCATGAAAGTGAGGGAAGGATGGATGTATTTTTTTTTTACTATATTATCTTAAGTTCACATACTTGAGGATTAATAGACGAGATAGATGAGGACCCTTACTTTACGATTATTATAATGTGCCATCCATTTCCTTATTAGTACTTTTTTCCAGTTGTTGTTCAGGTTTTAAACAACGGTAATTAGATAATATTTAAAATAATGTTGATATGAGGAGAAATATTGAATCACATTTATTTTTAATATTTATCAACAAGTGTCCTACAGGATCTCAACAGCCCATCCACTACCCTCCTCACCTGTCAATCGTGGTCTCCCAGCCTAAAATCATATACGTACAGTAATTTTTATGAATTAAGAGTTCAAATGTTTTGTTTACATTACTGTACACACTGAGGCAGGTTTCCCAAGTTGCCAGACTCCTCCCAGCAGGTTAACCAATGTCTGACAGTGACCCCAACCTCCCTTGCAATTTGCAATTTCTGACATGTTGCAGCCAGTTTCGCGCACTGATAATTTGCCTGCGACACGCCAATCAACGTTCTTTAGCATACATCCTGGTCTCAGATTGATTTTCACAACTTTAATAAACATATTACAGGGTGGAATAGTCATATTCTACCCAACAATTCATTTTTTTATCACTTAATAGTGGCGGGGGGGATGGGGTCAAGATCGGTAGTAGCAAGAGGTAGCAGTGATCAGGTATAGCAGCCAAGTTTAGTATTACAGGTGGTAGCAAGCCAAGCTCCTCCTCTTATGTTGTCATATCAGGTGCTTTCCCTCATGGAAGCCAGATGCCTTATCAATCCCAATGACACACTACCTGCCAAAAGCTCACTCACATTCCTCCCAAGAATTTCAATTAAAGGCATAGATAACTAAGGAAAAGATAAGAACATATGACACCTCCTAGTAGGTTGGTTGTTTGGGCTTTAGGCCTATCAATTACCAGGGTCATTAAGGCTGTCAATATCAAGCTACATCCACCAACCTAAACACCTTCTTCAGGTGATAAGGATAATTCTAAAACCACATATACACTCTACAAATGTGGCCCTAGACTTGTGCCCTCCAACCTTACCAGGGTCTGTCATCTCTAGCTCTTCCCCCCATCAATACCTCCCCCAGGCCCCCACCCTCTAGTGACCCGTCATGTAGAAAGGTCTTGAGCTCGTGGTTATGGTATTAGGAGGAGTGGATGAGTACTTTTGACCATGACTGTACCAGTTCCTACTAATTACGCAGCTGTAATATAGTAAAACACGAATGTGGTGAGATGCATAACACTAGAAACTATTAAGTCACATTCAGAATACAATATTTAATCAAGTGAATGTTACACTTTTACTGATGGTTCTGTGCTGACAAACACAGGTAGATCAGGCTGTGTATGTGTATTTACAAAGAAAATTAAATGATAGTGTCAAATACGCAAAGGCTGAGCAACTAGACCAACACAACACAAACTGATCTTATGGGAATCTACCTAGCCAAAAGCAGCCTTTACAAAATGGAGGTGGCATGATATCTGTGACTCTAAAAATGCTTTGCAATTGATGAACGGACCGTCAGCCTCAGTGTCTAATGTGGTATGTGATATTAAAAGAAATGTGATAACTGCTGAGAACAACCTTTGTATTGATTTTTTTTTTGTAAATTCCATCCCATATTGGAATAGGGAATCATGACCCTGTTGATGGACTGGCTAATGAGGCATACAACAACAAAAAATATAGACCATGGCATTGGCCTGTCCAATGCTATACAGTATACTTAAAAACAAGTCAAAAGCATGAACTGTGATCTAGAAGAATTGAGAAATGCACAGATCTGGCAGTCGTAGCATTAGTAAATATGACAAATTTTGTGACAAAAGATAGTGGTACAGCCAGCACAAGGACAGAGCCAGATAATGTTATATAGTAGTAAGCAGAATTAGGCTAAGATACAGGCTCATCTAGCAAGTTAGCAATGCTGCACCCATATTGGAACACTCGGCATGTAAACTTTGAGATAAACCTTTAAAACATATTCTTGAACATTACACTGTCAAAGACTTCAGGCCACCTGGCTTATTGTATCATGAATTACTGTATGTAACTACTGTACTACACTGAATCAGGAGTGCTTGAGGACATTCTAGCAGTCTATCCTAAATTTGCTAGTCCATACTGATTAGTCTTCAAGTATAATATAACACGGATGAATATGATCTAGGCTATTACTATATCTCCTTTTGTATTTGAACCTGCCCAGTGGTAGTAAACAGTGATAGCACCCTCAGTGTCAAGACCTGACTGAAGTATGCAGATAAAGAAAATTGTACCTCAATCTTGTCAGTAAAGTTGTTGAACTAAACTAGGTGAAGTGGTAGCAAAACACTAACTCAATGTATTTTGACGTGTCAGAGTGTGACCGGATGTCATTGGAAAGAAAATGTTAAACAGATAAGAGTATAATTTTTTCCTCAGATAAAACCTCAAATATAAAATCCAGTTAGCAAAAGACTCTTTTAATATGATTCCCTTTAATGACTATTCAAAGAGCTCTAATGACAACGACTAAAATTCCTCAAAAATTTTATGACGTTCCGTTCCATAAACCACAGGAAAAGTACAATATACTGTATAACAAAAGAAAAGCAACTCACAAGTCAATTAAATAAGCAAAATCTTTTACTTCCAACTACAGTAGTCTGACACACACACACTAAAAATGGTCCACTGAGCCAAGACAAATGATCTGCTACACTGATAACAGTGACAATAACCCAGTGCCAATATATTTCAAACCTCTCTATTGACAGGCTGGGTTAAGGTGGATGACATTGTATGCATTCCACCTGAAAAATGACAGCCCTAATATACCGCATATTCTCATGCATAAGCTTATCTCATAATTTTACCCCAGATTGGGGTTAAAAAAAAATAAATATATATACAGTATATATTTTCATGTACAGTCTGTTCTCCTATAACGGATGTTTTCATAATGTGACGAATTTATTAGGGAACACATTTTTACAATGCCTGTCGTGCAAGTAGGAATAACCAGTTGTGCAGCTGCCTCAGCAACGTCACACAAGGTGAGATGCTGCTGGACACTTCTAGATACTGCCCACAGCAGCAATTTGGTAATGAAAAGTCCATTTGATAATGGATGAAAGTGATTTGGTATTAATCCTGAATAAATTCACAGTTAACATGTGTGAACATAAGGGATGAAATGGGGGGAGGGGGGGTTGATGGCTTCACTGTCCCATTATTGCTGAGTCAATGAAAATATCTGTCTACACTTCAGTTATATAAAGGTAAGCTATTATGCAAATTACTGTTTTCCTTAATACAGGGTCTGCCAAAAGAAGTGTAGGAATTTCAATTTAGTGAGGGAAATAAAACATAACAGTGAGGCTTAAATCAATTTTAACTCGATTCTGGAAGTTATATTTTTTGTAATACTATAGATGATTTTGTTTTTTAGATTGTTGTGTAACCACTGAAGTTTATTGAAGATGAAATGGTAGACACTTCAACACTAATCACAAATTGTTGAATTTTACCATAGAACAACTGCTCCATTATTGCAGCTCAAAGAGCTCATCGGCGTATTAACCAAGTTGGAAAGGCTCCCAATAAAATGTTATCCGTCGTTGCATGACGCGATTTCGCGAAGATGGTACTGTACAGGACAGACATTGCATAGGCAGACCATGAACATCATGAAGTGAGGAGAACAATGAAAATGTATGTCAAGACATCTTGCGAATTCCACAAAAAACTGTAAGGAGACATTCAGCAGAGCTCCAAACTGCTGAAACGTCTTTGAGGCGCATCATGAGGAATAATTTGAAGTGCCATCCATACATGATTCAGCTTGTGTAACGTTTTGAACCACAAGACTTTGAAACACGGTTACAATTTGCAAGAACTTTCGTGTCAGATGAAGCATATTTCCAAAAATTATGCAAGAAAGGGCAATGCACCCAAAGCTAGTAACTGTATGATTCACCATAACGGGGTGATTGGACCTCACTTTTTTTTAAATGACGAATTGTAACTGTTACACCAGCAGTAAATGTCATTGATAATCACCATGAGTCGTGAGTTCAACAGGACGGTGCCACTTGTTATATTGGAAACAGTCATCTCATGTCGTGGTGACATTAATTGGCCAGCAAGGTCGACCGACTTAACTGCACCAGATTTTTTCCAATGGGGATATTTAAAGGAAAGAGTCTACCGTACATCCATATACCACGAATACTAGATGATTTGAAGCAGCACATAAGAGATGAAATTTGCGGAATCCATCAAGAAACTTTACGTATTGTTATGGACAACATTCTTTTGAGAGCACATTCATGTATTGCTGCTCAAGGTCAACATTTGAGTAATGATGTTTTTCATACACAAGTTACCTATATCTCCATGTGTCAGATTTGTACTAAAATAAAAATAAAAAAATTATAAAATTAATATATTTTTTTATACTGTACTTCATTCAAATGCTTACACGACTGTACTTCTGGTAGACCCTGTATATACTGTACAGGGGGTATACATTTTTTCTTACTGGACTGTACGCTAAATAATTTGGTATTGAAACATTTGATTTGGAAATGAATCCTGATGGATCTGGTAATGACAGGAAAATAAGACTTGGCAACCCCATGTACCCCAGTCTTTGTTCAGCCTACATAAATATCTCGTGTGTTATACTATACTATTTGTCTCCCAAACATTTGTAGAAGTTTATTTACATTTCCTGTGGTTAGAAATTTTTATAATAAAAAGGTTTTGTTATTTAAAGCTTTTTAAGTGAGTCATAATCCACTAATTTCTTATTTTTTCCTCTCCACCCTCCTTCACTGCTATGTTTCCTAATGCGTAGTAACGCACACTGTATCAAGTATCTCTCCCCCCCTCCCTCCCTTTCCATGTTTTTATTCTCTTAATGAATGATACCTGTATTATCAAACTAAAACACAGGTATTATAAAAGAACACATAAAAATGAACGTTAATATACTGTATATTGTTAAGAAAAATGTCAGTCGTGTTGGTGTTTTCCAACCTACTACCCCCTAACCCTTTAATTCACTTTAAATCAACTATTACTATAATGGTATTTTTCCATAATGCAATGGTCTTCAGGAATGCAATTAATGCATTATAGGAGAACTGGCTGTATTACTGTACTATGCTATAATGTATGTACAGGCATTTCCTAATTTACATAAGGGCTGTTCCTAAAAAATCTATCAGAAACTGATTTTTGGCATATCAGATCCCATTGACTCCAACCAAAAAAATAAAAATAAATAAATAAATAAATATTAAAATGCTAAACATATTTCTAAAATACAATTTTCAGTGTAAATAATGATTATCAGCCAATAATAAACAATTTGTGAAATGCATGCAGTACAGTGATAATTTCATACTTACAAGATATCGTTATACTGTACAGTATGTTTGAAACTCACCGAGAAATTGCGCCACTAGTTGTGATGCAGTGCGTGATTGTGAGGCCCAAGATGGTTTTAATTTTGTTGTGACGTATCAACAGTAAGTCTACTGCACTGTACATACACAGTAGTATACATTTTGAGATGTTTTGCTTTCACTGGATTTGATTTTTGATGAGTTTTTATCTGAAGAAGAAATGCTGAACTTATCTATTTAACATTTTATTCTTTCCACTGACATCTGATCAAACCGAGATATTAAACAAAGCATTCCCCCACTCAAAATATTCCCATTGATTCACCTTGTGATCCTGTGAAACATGATAACTAAAATATTACCACTCTCAATGCAATACAGTCTCTCCTCGACTTATGACAGGGTTCCACCCCGACGACCAGGTCGTAAGTCGAATTGGTCGTATCGAAAAGGTGAAAATAATACTGTACATAGAAATTCTAAAATGGGTGGCTCTTTTTCTTCTCAGCACCACGAGAACTCTCACTTTTACGCTTGCCAGCCATTTTAAAGGGAAATACAAACGAAAATTTTGTCAGTACACAGCACGATAACTCACGTCGGGACTCGAAAATACGTAATGCAAAAAATATTTTATACGACCATGGCCGTCGTATGTCCGGATTGTCATAAGTCGAGGAGAGACCATATACAATGCTGCTTATTGTTTTTAGTTTGTCTTTACAAAACTGACCAGGTCCAGTATGGAAAGCTCTGAGATGCATGTGTTAACACCTCAGTATCTTCCCATGCTGTGAAAAAATTACAAAAAAAGGGAAAAAAGAATCTTAATTTTAAATTTTTCTTGCATAAATGAAAGTTGGGATTTTTTTTCCCCCTTAAGTTCAGATTATTGAAGACCGGATACAGTATTCATAAGTTGGGGACGGCCTATACAGATATTTCTCTTATTTCATTCATCATTACACTATTACCTCTTTATACTGATATAATTGGTGAGCAACCACCTTGGTACTGTAGTACAATATTGAGTTGTTCGGTATAAAACGAGTAAAAAACTTTTCTAATACCAAACTTTGTTCGGTTTACAGTATATGAAAGTTCTATATTTTTAGTCCGGATATATTGTCACAATACCGGATTTTGTAACATAAAATATAGTTTGGTACCACAAGATTTTAATAAACACTAATTATTGCTTATACTGTAATACCTGTACTATAAAAATACAGTAACATAGATAATATACGGACACAAAGTAGTTCTATATTACATAAAAAGCTCCTTCACTGGCTGGCTGGTCATCTATGTAAACAAAGCACCGGGAATTTAATATGACACAATAATTCATCTGGGGTCGAGTGCGTGATTTTTTCAGAAAAATTAATTATTCTATGACAATATTTTATTAACCTGGCACCAAATGAACCAAAATTATATCTGAATCATTGTGAAAATACATACTGTCGTTCTAATGGGGTTGAGGAACTAGAGGAGGTTTAGTGCAGCCACCAACCCACCTGACCTACACAGATTTCATTTCCCACTCTTCACTTCTCTTATTTTAGATTTTTTTTATTTACATTTTCTAAGTCATATTAGAGCAGTGTATTACAGTATTAAATTGGAATATTTGAGATACTGTACATGTATTTGAGGAGGAGTTTGGTATACAGCAAAGTACAGTACAGTGATCCCTCGGTTAACGAACGCCTCGGTTAACGAAATTTTGGTTTACGAATTACCTTCCATAAGAATCTTCAATTCGGTTAACGAACAAAAGTTCGGTTAACGAAATTTTTACGAAATAATGTCTACATGTTTTCATTTGCTCACCAGCTGGAATATTAGTCCGCCAATACAGTAATCGGTTCTTCAGCTTAAATTCGTTCCCATTTGAGTAAATATCAAGAAGGTTGTACTATTCAATAATTTTCCAAGTTTTATATTAAAATTTTTAGTCATTTTAACACTTATTTAACATAATTGCAGTACAGGAAACTAGTTTTTGGTGCGCCAATAAGCCACTTGACTCACCCAGCAAGGCGCCAGTTTGTATCTCTGGTCAGTGGAGGTAACATTTTGCTTGTGGCTCTCTTGAACATAAATTATTTTTACGTTTTTCCAGTACGTACAATTATTGATCATTCTGCAATTTATTTTACATAATGACAATATATAGTGCAGTGCAGTGTTGCTTTAAAGAAAATAATCTTGAATTACACCGAGTGAACTTAAGATTTTATGGGTGAAATGACGGCATGAAGCATGGGGCGATTTCTCTTCCACCCCCACTTCTTTCTCTTCTCCCTTCTCCACCCCCACTTCTAATTCCCATCATCATCATCAACCAGGAGCCTTCTAAATACACACCTCAAAGTAAGTGTACTTGACTGCATTTATTTTTACTTTGTATGTAATTTTTGGTGAGCTGGAACCAATTACCCAAAATCCCATTGAAACAATGGTTTCGGATAACGAACGACCTTCTGCAACGAATTGTGTTCGTTAACCGAGGGACCACTGTACAGTATAGTGAATTTCGGTATACAGAAGTGTTATAGTACTGTATCTTATCATCACTGTGTTAACTAAATTATTCATTAAAAACATGTTTAGTAGCATTTCTAAATGTATTTATATGTTAGTTTATACATACATAATTATGAGGCATTACACATGACAAGGACGACCCAGCCATGGTCTCAGAAATCCATTTTCTATGGTATCAGAATCATCTATCTTATGCAATCATATCCCATTGTGCTAACCTAACTTAACCAGCACAATGACTGAGAAAGATAGACGATTCTGATACCCTAGAAAAAGGATTTCTGAGACCATGGCTGGGTCGCCCTTGTCATGTGTAATGCTTCATATAATACATATCTCAGCTTTTATAATTGAAGTCTATGGGAAAATATGCATCAGTTTATGAGAAGTTTTTTAGGAACGTAACCCTCTTGTAAATCAATGTCTATCTGTATTTAAATCATAAACTGTATGATGGGTACAGTTTATTGTAATCAACTTATACATTAGCTTAAATATCAATAGAAACATACAATACAGCACTTCTTTAATATATGGAAGGTGATTCTAATATACATGTACTTGTTCATAGGATGCTATTTCCTACAAGGTACGTAGTAATATATGCGAACAAAACCTTCACATTATAAGGGATTTTATTGTACTGTCAATGAAGATTCTAATAAAGTGCTTCATTACTTCCAAAACTTCATGCAATAACATGGTACAGTACAGTATTTGTACTGTATGTGAAATTTTTCAAAGAAAAGATTCAAATCACAATTCCTATGAAGCACACAAGTGAATTACGCTCACAAGAGCCTTAACGACTGTATAGTTTTTATAGCTGACAGTAAAAGGCTAAGCAGTCCTGCCAGAAATGGGTATCCATAACAGTTTTATATGGTTTTATCCATAATACAACATATATCGATATTAATCAAATATCATTAATAAGACAATGAGCTAATTATAATTATTAATTACTGTCATATTCTCTGTAATACTAGTAATACTATTTAAGTCAGAAACAACACTACATTAATTAGGTTATACCAAACATCTAGATATCACAACTTCCAAACCTTCCACATGACATTCCTCATTCTCTACTCAAAGTATTATGGCACCTTTTTTGTGTGTGTGTGATTTAGGTAAAATGTTTAAATAGACTTAACATGCAATATTTTCAGTGTAGGACTAAAAGAATTACCATAATATTTGAAAGTAATAAAAATTTTAATCAAGATAAAAACAAAAGCATCACAATGTGCTTTAAATAGAATGGTATCCAGAGATTTCTGTTGTTGGTAATTTTCTGAAAACTTTCCCCAAACCCTAAAATATGAGCAGAAAAATTACCTTCATTACTCCAGAGGTGGAGTAACAAAGGATACTGGAACAGCAAGAGGCCGGAAATTCCAGAGCATTTTACAACCAAAAGATTGTCAGAAATTTAAAGCCATATTAAAGAAACAAAAGCAATTGTGATGGAAAATGACAGAAATATTGGGGTGTAATACAGTATGAATGTTGGCAGACAATTGCAGGATGTAGCACACTGGTACAAGAGGAAGGGCATGGATGCTCTCCAAACTTCTCTTCACAACTTCAAGCATTGTGTTTCATCCACTGGGGGACAAACTTAGCAGCTCAGTCCCCAACGCCAGTAATGTACGTACATACAGATGTACATACGCACATTGTATATGTTCATTGTCTCTGACATAGCAACCTTCTCCCTACCCTGACACCTCAGGGCCTTGACAAGCAATCTCCACTCCAATTTTTGGTGAGAACTAATTTTTTCACTTAACGTTACTCTTTAGTCTGTCCACGTTAAGGTAAGGTTAGTTACCGTAAGTTTCTTTGGTTGGTTAGGTCAGGTTCTATTAGGATCATCATTATTCATTTGCAACAAAAGTATATAAAATGAAAGTTACTCAAAATGATGAGATACATCTATTGCAGTGCTAAAAACCTTTCTCAAAACAGAGCAAAGACCATCTTAGGCCCTTGTAACCAAGAACCATCTTAGGCCCTTGTAACTAAGAACCATCTTAGGCCCTTGTAACTAAGATGTCAGGTGCCCGAGGCAGGAAATATAAACAGAGTTGTCAATTATTGTTTGTGGGAATATTATTTCATTCACTCTAGTAATGATACAATGTTTTTCTTTTATGTTATCGAAGGATATTTTTTTTTTTTTTTTTAATGGAATTAACCCACCAGGGTACTCAATGGCTCACATCAGGGCCTGGGAGCAAAAATGTTATTATTATTACAGTGGTACCTCGATTAACGAAAGGTTCAATTAACGAGATTTCGGTTAACGAATTAGCTCCCATAAGGATTTTCAGCTCCATTAACGAACAAAACTTCGATTAACGACAGCCGTACGAGAAACACGCTTTGTTGTGTGCATCAGCTGATCGGCTAGTCCGCCAATACAGTAATTGGTTCTATGTTTACATTCGTTTCCAGTAGAGTAAATATCAAGAAAGTTGTGCTCTTGAATATTTATGCATTTTTTTATATTTAAATTATTGGTCATTCTGAAATTTAGTTAACATATTGATAATATATACAGTACAGGGAACAGTTTTTGTATGCCCTTTAGCTGATCGAATCACCCACCAACGCTTCTCAGTTTAACTTGGTTTACGGTGGAGTGAACATCGCGTTTGTTGGTTTGAATATTTTTGCATTTTTACATTAAAATTACTGGGCATTCTGAAATTTAGTTCATATATTGATAATATACAGTGCAGAAACTATTATGAAACATGAAGAGGGCATTAGAAACAATACACTCTGTAAAGAATATGGCATGTCATCATCAACTGCCTCTACAATCAGCTGTTTAATATGTAAACAAAGCTGCCGGTAATATGACATACACACCTCAAAGTAAGTTAAAATATAGTATTCTATTGTTTTTTATTTATTATTGCACAGTATACTGTACAGTACAGTATACTGTATTTAGTTTATTTTGTTAATTCTATTACCTGTATACCGTACAGTACAGTATGCATTTATGCGGCTTTTGTTGACTCGTTTGGTCATTTAAGCGGCGCCTTGCCAGAATGAAAATGCTTAATTACGCGGTAAATTTGGTAATTTACGCGGCGAGCGGCCGAAGAGGTCCAGACCGCCGCACCATTCTTGACCATACGCGGGAAGCGGCGCTGTGAGTGGTGCGCATTAGGCCGCTCTTACGTTATCGCTGATGTCATATGACGTATTGGACTGTGAATGGACCACGCATCCTTACCACCCACGCATTTCCTCCGCCGCTAGCTGTGATTGGTCTAATGTAACATGACGTGCCCTGCCACCAGAGGGTAGAAGTCGCTGACCTAGCAGGGCCTGTCTCATTGTTCTCAGTCCGCGTATACAGTTCTCTCTTGTGCCCGCTATTCCCCTCACAAACTCACAATGGCTTCTGAGGGACCCCCACCACCAGAGAAAAATATTAAATTCCCTGGACCAAGCCATGATAATGTGAAGGAAATCATCGAGTTGAGGGAGAAACTTAAGCTCATCCTTGACAACGACCCAGACAAGCATCGGTATGAAGCGTCTAATAACCATCTGACGAAAGTTAAGGAGCCGTATATCCAGATCTATCTCGACAACATCAATGCTAGTCGTCAACGTAGTATTGAGGACTTCCTCGCCCGCATCCCACCACAGTGAGGATATGGACTTTGAGAGGTTTGTCTGGGAGGCCCTGCAAACCTATGCGAGTAGTGAAAGTGATTCACCGGAGGGCAACTAATCTGCCCTCTGCCTCGGAACCAGCCACCATCCACGTGTGCCGACCCGGCTTTTCTACTAACGTAAGTGTTAAAAAACCTAATATTATTGATATTTCTCTTAATTATTAATTTTGTGTGCATACCATCATAAAATTAAGATGTTATTTTTACTTCAACATACGTATTGTGTCGGAAAAAGTGGAGTTTGGGGGTCGGCCCAGTCTCTATTTCAATTAATCCCATATGTTCTGTTATTTCATTTATGCATTTCTCGTTTTACGCGGTACTCCACAGATTCAATTGACCGCGTAAATGCAGACTATAATGCATAGTACTTTGTATGTATACTTTTTCTGTGAGTTGGAACCAATTACCCAATATCCCATTGAAATAATAGATTTAAATTAACGAAATTTCCGGTTAACAACTGACTCCTTGGAACCAATTGAGTTCATTAATCAAGGGACCACTGTATTATAATAATAATTAATAAAAATTATTAAATTAAAATAAAATATAATTATAATAATAATAATAAAGAACCATAAATAAATACAAAAAATAAGAAAAAAAAAGATCAGTAGTGAGAAGTGATATATGCATGTTGCGTTGACAAAGAAAAAGAAACAATTGAAACCCTGCAATTCTGTGTAAATGAGGCAGAGTCAGATCAGAAACCTGGGACTTGGTCACAATTTTTGTGATGCCATATGGCAGCAGGGTCTACCATTAGACAATACCTTATGTTTCCAATAGTATTCTAGGCGGTAGTACCTTCCTGTTTGATAGCTGCCTACTACCTACCTGGCTAATATAATTTGTTTATCACTGTGCCCATCACCATTTTCAGATTAGAATACAAGATATGTACTGTATTTCTCCCATACATGTTTTGATGGTACGCCTGGAAAAGAGACTGAGTGACCGCTAGTAAGATTGTCTGCTGTTGTAACTCTCCTCGCTCCCTGCCATATTTCACTTGATTTACTGTACAGTATTAGTGTTTACTGATATAACAATGCTTAATAGTGATTAATAATGACATTGTAGTCAGGTAGTAGGCAGCTATCAAACAGGGAGGTACTACCGCCTGGGAAGATATTGGAAGCATAATGTGTTGTCTAATGGTAGACCCTGCTACCATATGGCATCACAAAAATTGTGACCAAGTCCCAGGTTTCTGATCTGACTTTCTGCCTCATTTACACAGAATTGCAGGGTCTCAATTGTTTCTCTTAATTTTGACAACACAACGTACATACAGTCTCTCCTCGAGTTAAGACAGGGTTCCGTTCCGACGACCAGGTCGTAAGTCAAAAAGGCGAAAATACATAGAAATTCTAAAATGGGTGTCTCTTTTTCTTCTCAGCACCACAAGAACTCTCACTTTTATGCTTGCCAGCCATTTTAAAGGGAATTACAAACGAAAATTTTGTCAGTACACAGAGCAATCACTAACGTCGGGACTCGAAAGTACGTAATGTGAAAAATATTTGATACATCCATGGCCATCATATGTCCGGGATGTTTTAAGTCGAATATGAGTCAAGGAGAGACTGTATATCATTTCTCACTTTTGATCTTTTTTATTTTTTTTATTTCTTTACTACTATTATTATTAGTATCATTGTTATACCTAATTACTATTATTATTATTAGTGTTGTTATTATTATTATTATTTTATTTCCAATTTTGTAGTTTTTATTATAAATTTTATTTACTATGAATTAATATTGCATCCCACCCCCCAGGCCCCGATGTGGGTCAGTGCCCTGTGCCCGGGTGGGCTAATCCCCGTTAAAAAAAAAAAAGTTAGACTCGTCACTGTAACTACCAGGCTACTGGGCCAAGCTGTGGGGTGTTATGGTTGTTTTTCAACTCATATTTTTGGGTAGATATAAGTAACTTTCTTCATTTATTGTTACTCAGCTACATGCACACTCCATCCTACTGTACATTCATATTGTGAAAAAAGTAAAAGAAATAACTATCCTAAGGGCAAACACAGTTAAGGAATATATACATTTCTTTGCACACATTGCACATGAGTTAGCTGGCTGCGAGGGAGCGGGAGGAGAGCGCAGAATGCTGGGAGTGGGGCGTGTTGCTAAGGAATTGACGTCCCAGCTAGTCTCCATTGCCATGATGATGCAGGGAGTGTGTTATTTTAAGAAAACTATAGCTACAGGAGGAAAATACACACAAAAGTTTTTTCCTAAAATACAGTGCCGTACTGTATTTTTTTATATCATTATTTATAATTTTTATACATTTAGTACATTTGCCGTAAGATACGGAGATTCAGCTTTTTTGGACAGGTGGGGGTCCCCCCTTTTATTCCGGATCTTCGAGGGTTCACTGTACAGTATCAGTGTGCCAAGATTTGCTACCTACACTCATTTACGTGAACTTTTTTTGTCGAGTATGTAGTATCTTTAATGGGTTAAAATTATTTTAAGAAATGGATAAAATTTAAAAAAAATTCAAACTTATGAAAAGAACAACACTTGCTCACTGAATACTGTACAGTGGTCTAATCAGATTAGATGTAGGTCTAATGACAGCTAAGACACTGCATATGCAAGCAAGTTGGGGGCGCTGGGATTGGGGGGGTTGATCGTGCTTTGCCATATTTACCAGGTTTATTTTTTGATTCAGTATTATATTCTCACATGATCAGCTTCTTATGGTGTATCATTCACCATGATTAATAAAACATCTTTAATAATATAGAAAAAATACAGTATGTAATTTGACTTGAAAATAAAAGGATAAGCTACATATCGGAGGAATTCTATCAGGATGCGTTCATGTGAGAGGTTTCAGCAAATCAGCTTATAACAGGGTCACTATAACACACTATAGTATTTGATACATGATGGCTCAATTTGGTTACATGTACACTTAGATAATTGATTAATGAAAAACCGGGTACAGTACAGTATTATGCAGATGCATAATACTGTACACTACAATATTACAGTACAGATACTTATTAAGTACTGATAAATACACTACAATATTACTTATTAGTGATAATAATAAATACAGTACAGTACTGCAGTAATTTACTAAGTACTGGAGACATGTTGTGGTAAACACGAGAGGTGAAAGAGATAAGTTGATCAGCTGCGTGCCCTATGACCCCTGATGTTGAGTGTGGGATTCTTTTTCAGGAACTTATTCTTTTATACAGTTATGCATTTTATCAACACAGCACCAAATGAACCTAAATGATATGAGAATTATGGTAAAATTGCATGAAGATGTGCTTAAGGGATCTTGAGGGAGGGAGGGAGGGAGCCACCCACCTGCACTACTCCTCCCCCACCTGCTGCTCCCAGGTTACTCTCATTCCACACACAATATACCCTTATATTTATAGTACTGTATTGTGCAGTATAACACAAATTCTGTGGTTACTTTCATATAGCACTTCACAGTACAGTGCACCCTCGTTTTTTGCAGATTTTTCATTTGCAGTTTCAACTACTGCACCCTGTATTTGCAAATTTTCATCAAAAAGATATTTCTATTGCAACAGGTATTACTGATTTCATATGCTGTTGAATTGCACGTGCGAACGAGTTTCCACATGAAACCGCCAGGCGTCACTACCACAGTGCTGCTTCCCGCCTCACCTCTGTCTCACTTGCATTCCCTGCCAAACTGTGTAGCTATACTGTACGTCTCGCTGCAACCCATGTGTTTTGTGCTTGAAAATCCCATCATGGGTCCAAAACTTCCTTCTAAAGGCGATGAGAAGGGAGGGAATGCACAAAAGAAGCCTAAGAGAGATAGAAAAGTGCTGACTGGCTGAGACACTCGAAATAATAAACTTCGGAATGGTATGCACAAGGGCATATGGAATGAGCGAATCAATAGTTTGTTATAGATTAATCATCATCATCAATATTCATCATCATCTGCTGTGATATGCCAAGGGGAGAGTTGGGAGGGAGGATCAAGGGAACGAAACAACAGTTGTCAACAACTAGACTTAAGTCCGATTTTCAACTCACAGAGTTTTGTTTCATATATGTTTTTGTTGATGTAAGTGTTTTACCCTATAATAACCTTGCTATGCAGTTATAGACCTTAGTTGTGAGATGCAGTAATAACATTGTAGCACAAAATTATTTTCTTTAAACAGTTAAGAACAGCATTGTTACTTCCACCGCCCCATAGATTCTTTTTTTTTCCAGGCTCACATTTTTCGGAATAGGGTCTGCCCCAATTAGTCCGATTTATTGAGGTTCTACTGTATTTATATGATTAGTACTGGTATGTATTTCTGTTTTTTTCTTAAAATTTATGAAAAAACTTGATCAGCTAAGAACAACCCCCGCCCCCCCCCCCATATTACATTTATTTATAAGGAAAAAATTGCTTCATTATTCGTACTAATGTTACACATTTTGACTTTCAGAACGGAACCCATACCAAAAACGAGGACCCACAGTACAGTACAGAATTCCATAATTTCTTGTGTAATGGTTAATAAATAAAGATTCTATACTTTGATAAAAATACAGTATTTTATTACATCTAAGAAATAATAAGTTTTGATGAGAGTAAAAACTTTAATTACAGGATATACTGTACACTGACTGCATGATTTGTGAGCATTTTTTTTTTTGTATTTTTAAGTTAAGGTAATCGGGTTTTTTTTTGTAGAAGTCCCATGTTATGATTTACAACAACAAATGCAGGTACCATGACAAAACAGTGTTCTTATATACAGTATTGTCCCATTTATTAAGACTATATGGTACATACGACTGCAGATGGCAGCATAGTTCTATCCAATTATTTTTGTTTCTGTTTTCACCTGTTTACCTAAACAGTACAGTTGGTCCTCATATTACGCGGTTAATGTAACCCGGAGGGTACCGCGGAAAGTGAGAAACGCGTAAAGTGAATAACATAACATATGGGATTAATTGAAATGGAGTCCGGGCCGGTCCCCAAACTCCACTTTTTGACGACACACAACTATGTTGTAGTAAAAATATTATCTTAACTTTATGATGGCATGCACACACAATTAATAATTAAGAGAAATATCAATAATATTAGGATTTTTAACACTTACATTAGTAGAAAAGATGGCTGGGCACACAGGGATGGGCGGTTGGTTCCGAGGCAGAGGGCAGATTATTGGCCCTCACCTGTATCACTTGTATCAATTGTATCACTATCCACCACAGAGGCTTGCAGGGCCTCTTTGTCAAACCCCCCAAAGTTCATATAAGTCCATATCCTCACTATAATTATCACTATCACTGACTTGGGCCGGCTGTAGTGGGTGGCGGGTGAAGAACTCGGTAATGTTTTGATGACTGGGCGACCTTGTGCGCACCATTTTCGCACCTCTTACACAACATGGCGGATGGCGGGAGGTTTGGATCCAAAAATGGCCGCGCAATGGGGTTCACGACCGCGGAATGTGAAAATGTTAGGTTCTGGCAAGGCACCGCGTTAACGGTGAAACGCGGATTGTGGGACCGCGTAATAGGAGGACCAACTGTATATATTTTATAAATAGTGTACAGTTTTTGTGAAATGTTTAATATTGATTGGCTAATTATCATAATGTGAATACATTCATTCTGTAGAAGTGCAATGATAATACAGTATGAGCACCTGGAAATGACTACCATTGATTCACTGCCTATTAGGAGCCATGCCAAAGTATCGTCTGTAAAGATCTCTTCTTACCACATTACTGTATTGTCTGGCATTTTCACAATTTGCAGTTATGCAATTAATAATTAAACATTCAATATTGAAATTACATTATTAATACTAAATTCTAGACCATAAAAAATGAGAGAAAAAATCAGAGGGGAACTCTGGCTGTGGTTGAAAATGTGACCGTACTTTTACCGTATAAACCCCTTCACTACAGGGACGGCACTTTTAATATTTCATATGGCTAATACCAAACAATTTTATTCAGCTCAAAGGGGTTAAGGAAGCCCATTCTTTATTGTACAGCACTGTACTGTTTTTTGCTTATACTGGCCTTTCCTCTTGCATAAACAAAGGAAATCTGTACAAGAAACATAAAAGACAGAAAATACAAAAAGACAGCCAAAAGGAGACAGGAGTTCCATGAGGAATGATGAGGTTGATATTTTCAAAGTAAGTTTGAACGAGATTACAGTGAAAATTGAAAACAAAGAAATATAACACAATGTGGTGTGACTACATATAACCACAAATGGTTTGACCTATCTTTACCTAGTTAACCTAACCTGCTATCTTTCTAACTAATTTGGCCGGTGAAATCTTAAGTCATCGATTCATCATAATTTTCACTAATGTTTTATAGTTACTTTTCACACTTTGTCAGTTAGCCATAATTACCTGATGGCATATCTCCAAGTCGCACAATCTCTTGCAACCCATCTAGTCAGGTGCTTATACCCGATGACATTTTTCACAGCCTTTCCTCATGTCATTCTCCTTCTTTCCACATTAAAATTCTTGCCTCTCTTGACACCAACTATTCTTCTCCATTCTCGTCAAATGCCCAAACCATCTTGGCTTACTTCAATGTAAAACCTCATCAATACTCTCAATACCTGGGCACCTTAATTCTGCATAGGGTTCCCTATCTCTCATCATCATATTGCACATGTCCCACCATTCTCATTTAATTTCAACCAAGTCTACATCTGCCAGCCTCTTCAGCTGCCCTACATATTTTCTTATTGCCTATAAAGTCAGGTTAGAGTGACTTTACAATGAACTTAAAGGTCTATCAACTCTTTAAATTTCTTCCTGTCCAATCAATCATGATACAGTACAGTACACAGCATTTCAAACTCAACTTGGCCTAGCTATATCCCAGTAATTGATTGAACAAAATACTGTACTTTCAGATATTTGAAAAGTAGGTCACAGTGGCCTTGGATTAACCTAGATCACAGGTCCACAACCTGTATACAGTAATCGGCCACATTACAAACAAAAAACCAGAAATCAGCTGCAGCCATCACGCAATGTAATTATGCAATATTGTATGTTTTAAATTCAAAAGAAAAAATAGCATGAATTTAAATATTAAAAATTACAACGTTGTACTGTTATAGAACTAAGCAATATACAGCATTCAGACAAGTACAGTACTGGTATAAAAGACAAAAACTAAAGTAACCAATGGGTGGCAACAAACATTATTGCAACATAAAATTATGTTTTACACTGAACAACAGAGAGGAAATGGTTACTAAAAGTCACATAAAATCTGAGACTGAATATCCTCTGCAATCTTTGTGGATCTGGTTCAAATTAAGTAAAAGCTGTTTCCACAAGTTCCTTTGTGTGAGTGTTAGTGAGCTTTGAGGAACAAATCTTGCTTTGAATCTCAAAAAAACTATGTGAATTCTAATTGTATCAGATTAGCTGTTTGCTGCATTAAGTGTTCAAACTGCCTTATCTTACCTTATCAATTTTGCCAGCCGTTCATAATGTGTTGTCTAATGGTAGACCCAGCTATCATATGGCATCACGAAAATTGTGACCAAGTCCCAGGTTGCTGATCTGACTTTCTGCCTCATTAACACACAATTGCAGGGTCTCAATTGTTGCTCTTTCTTTAAAACAACACACCCTGTATATATCGATTCTCACTCTTACTTTTTGTATTTTTTTTCCATTTCTGTATTTATTTTGGGTTCAATCCCCCCACCAGGCCCCTACTTGGGTCAGTGACCTGTTCCTGGGTGGGCTAATTCCCCTAAAAAAAAAAAAATTAAATAAATAAATATAAAATACCTGTACAGTAAGTCCCCAAGTTACGTACATAATGGGGACCAAAAGGTTGTACTTAACTCGAAATGTACGTAACTCGATAATTTCCGCGAGTTTCTTTGGAAAATCCTGTGCTGTTTTCCAATCAGCACTCGCCGCCTCACCAGTCACTCGAACATTATGCAGCTTATTTCGCACCTTGAATCGGTTAAACCACCCATTGCTAGCATTGAATGTCACAGTATCATCAGGGTGATCTTTCTTTAGGTCGTTGAAAAGACTTAGGGCTTTCTCCTGAATCATACTGAGACACAGAGGCTTACGTTTTTGTGTGCAGTCCTCGATCCACAGCGCAAGATATTTTTCCATTTCTTCCAGAACCTTCCCTCTTCTTTTAGTTATAATCGTAGATTGCATTGGCACTGCAGATTTCACATGTTCCTTGATCTTTTCTTTGCCCTTATCAATTGTATTAACAGTTGACCGACTCAGGTTAAATTTGCGGGCAACATTGGTCAACTTTTCACCACTTTCAAGCAGTTTTATTATGTCCATTTTTACCTCTAGTGAGATTGCTTGACGTTTCGTAGCACTCCCACTGGCTTCACCACTCTTACGCTTTACACCAGTCATTGCACACAGAGCAAAGTGTACAAAATAGGGCAGAAATTCACAGGAGAAGTACTGTATGCACAATGACCACACTTGTTGTTTTAGTGCGTCTAGCGTGTCGTCTGCATGGTCAGTGATAGTGGCGGCGCGGTGCGGCTGGCTCGCCCGCCAAATTTAAAAATTGCTCGCCCTTTTAAGACAATATTTTTGCAATTAAAGACTTCAGAAACGATGTACGTATCGGCCGTTTGTACGTAATTCGGATGTACGTAATTCGGGGACGAACTGTACTAATAAAAAAAAAAAGATGCATCATACTGGCCGCAAATACAGCACGTACTGTATAAATTTTCTGGCCACATGCGGTCGGATATACCGTATGACACCATCTGTGAGGGAATTACTACACCATGTGAGGCCCCTCATAACACCATCTGTGAGGGAATTACTACACCATGTGAGGCCCCTCATAACACCATCTGTGAGGGAATTACCACACCACGTGAGGCCCCTCATAACACCATCTGTGAGGGAATTACCACACCACGTGAGGCCCCTCATAACACCATCTGTGAGGGAATTACTACACCACGTGAGGCCCCTCATAACACCATCTGTGAGGGAACTACTACACCACGTGAGGTCCCTCCTAACACCATCTGGGAGGGAGTTACTACACCACGTGTTTGCTGTTCAACACCTACAATAATCTGTATGTTCACTGTATGTTCCTTTACCTTTCTCTAATGAAGGCTTTTGTTAAACCACCAATGTATGTAATAAGTCATTTATGTCCAATGTATATTTTCAGCCTTTGGGCTGCAGAACTTTTTCAATAAACCGTCAATTATTATTATTATTATTATTATAAGCGTTGTGGACCTCCGACCTATTGTTAAT
The DNA here is from genome assembly GCA_958450375.1 of Homarus gammarus. Classification (NCBI taxonomy): domain Eukaryota; kingdom Metazoa; phylum Arthropoda; class Malacostraca; order Decapoda; family Nephropidae; genus Homarus; species Homarus gammarus. Next base: position 30,260 of record CAUDMG010003705.1, on the reverse strand, counting down.
TAGCTCTATATCTCTGGTTAGTAAACCTATCCGTTTTAACTTATCTGCCAATACAGGTTGACAATCCTTTATCCGAAATCCTTGGGGCCAGAGGCATTTCGGTTTTCGGAATTTTTCGGTTTTCAGAATGTTTTTTTTTTTTTTTTATGTGTATTCGCCCACCTGGGCATAGATCACTGACCCACATTGGGGCCTGGGGGTCTAAAATATAATAAAAATTATAATAATAATAATTCATAGGTCTAAGTCGTGTTTCTCACTTTGATCTTTTTTTCATTCTTGTATTTCTTTACTGTATTATTTTATTATTATTACAGTATTATTGTTATTATTATTATTAATTTTATTATTATATTTTATTATTATTATTGTAATCATTATTATTATATTTTGGTGTATTTTTATTAAAAATTTTATTTACTATGAATAATTATTATTATAATTATTATTACTATTACATTTTCGCCCCCCAGGCCCCGATATGGGTCAGTGATCTATGCCTGGGTGGGCTAATAATCCCTGTAAAAAAAAAAAAAAAAAAAAAAAAAAAAAAACCTTTCGGTTTTTAGAGCTTTTCGGTTTTCGGAATTTCGGATAAAGGGTTGTCAACCTGTACCAAACTCTGACATGCACTGGATAAAATGTCTGAGGAAGAAAAAAAAAAAAAAAAAGGAAGCTAAAAGCAATTAGTCACCGTCATTATGGGATAGTGAGAAAACAACAGTTGTCAGAGATGAAACATTCCCTATTGTCCTGAAGAGTTGAAGCTAATTCTCCGATATTTAAATGTATCACTCTTCAATTATAAAACCCACCTTTCAGATAAACATATCATAATTAACTGGTTTCTTATTATTTCCCAACTAACCCACCAAGAATCCGACTTGTAAAATCAACTGTAGCTACATCCTGGAACCCTCTGAAGATGTCGGCATAAAAATAAGTGACAATTCTGTTAAACATCAAGTGGTTTGAGTTTTCATGGTTATGTGACATGAGAAGAACAAAATTAAAAGTGCAAAACAAAGTTCTCCTTACCATTCAATCATCAGCAACCTGTTGAGGCAGTCCTCCCCACAGCCAACTTCACCACGTTCGATCTCCTCCTTTGTGAGAGAGCAGTCACACACCATACGTCGCACCTCTTTGCTACGCTTGCTCTTCTTTCGCTCCCCAATGTACTGGTTCTCCACCAGATGTTGGAAAGATTTCATCCTCTCCTCTACAATACACTTATTCCTCATTGCCTTTTCTTCTAACTCAATTTGCCTTTTCTTTTCAATTTCCAACAACTCCTCAGCAGTTAGGTGTAGTTCTTCAACCCCACTACCAATTCTAGTGCCTTTAATATCTTGTTCATCATCACAAATAGGAACTTCTTCAACTTCGCTTCCAGTACTAATCTCCTCCATTTTTGGTTCACTCCCTGTAAGAAGAACCTCTTCAACCCTGCTTCCACTGCTATTCTCTTCATGTTTTGGTTGAAGATTCTCTTTATTGTTTTGAACTTCAGCTGCTAAATCTTCATTATGAAATAGTTTCACATCTTGAACCAGCTCATCTTTGGCTGAGTTAGCACCATCACCAGCCTGGATTTCATCAGTCTTACCCAAACTGGACACTTCTGAATCCAAATGTTGAGTAGATTTAGAATCACTACTGTGAAGACCTGAGCCTAAATTGTCCAGTGAACTTTCAGGGCACTCTTTAATTATGTCCTTATTTCTATTCATGCCAAAATCAGTCTGAGGACTTCTCATTTGTTTCTCAAACTGGCTAAATTTTGCAGAAGTTGTAGATTCTGGCCTTAACATAGTCAGAGCTGGTATGTCAGTAGATGGACTGTCGAACTCAGTTTCCCCACCTATTAATGGAATAGATGATGCACCTACTGTAGGCGGCATAAAAACATTAGAAAACTTCAAATCAGTAACTCCACTGCTGTCTCCTTTATATTTAAAAATATTAATGGAATCCTTAGCCTCCTTCAAAAAACTCAGCTCTTCTTTCAAAGCTGTTTCATGAGGAAGCTGCACATCCTCATAAGCCGTGTGTGTATCTTTTTGACTTTTCAAAGTTAACCTTGACTCGGTACTTCTCCAAAATAATTTTTTTTCACTATTATCTTTAGAAGCTGACACCGGAGTTTCTTCATTTGGTGCAGTAGAGTTATCGTGAGGTCTGCGGATGGCACAACTTTTTTCATTCCTTCCAGGATATGCCCCTGTCGGGAGGGGTATATCTAATGCAGAAATTGAAAAACAGTCAACAGGCTGTGAACCTCGAGACACCCCTACAACACTGTTACCTTCTTCCATTTTTGGCACATCCACATTTGGCACTTCTATCTCAGTTGCTTTCTTTTCTTCTGTTTTTCTTCTTTTTCTTAAGTCGTCATCTTTGGGTTCAATTGGCCGCTTTCTCTTCTGACCATCATCAGAATCAGGGTCCACACTGTCAAGTTCATTTTTCGAGTAATCTTCTCTCCTTTTCTTCATTTTTGGAGAGTTCAGCAGATCCCCTTTGTCATCATTTTGCTTTTCTTCATCAACTCTGTCCCTCTTTCCTTTTGTTTTAGAACTTGACTCAACTTCAATAACTTGCCCTAATCTGCTCTGAGCCTCCTCATTCCAGCTCTGAGTATCTTCATGAGGAACTACACCTGTCTTACTAGAACTAGAATGTTCACATAACACATCTGTATCTTCTGCAATATCAGTTTGACCTAGTATTGTTGATTCCATTTTCAAATCAATTACTTTCTTGACTACTTTCACTGATTTTGAGACCTCCACTTTAGAGAGAGTTTCACCAACATCCTTTGTTCCCTCCCCCAGGCCCTTACTCAACACGCATGCTGAGCTGCGTCCCCTGCGTCTGGACGGAGTGGGACTATCACTATCTGTGGACTCGGTACTACTATCTTCCTTGACAAGCCTTTTCCTACCTTTGGGTGACTTTAAACTTTTTGCATTACTATTTGTTTTATCCAATTCTGGCTTGAAGACATCAAAATCTTTACTTTCTTCCTCTACAGAGTCAATCTGAGGTTTATTTGACTGGGGTACACTCTCTTCTCTGGAATCCATCTCTTTATTATGACATACATCCATCAAAGCATCTTGTTCCGGGACTCTAACTTCACAATAATCTACAGAGACAGAATCAATGCTTGAGCTAGTATCAGGGGAGATATGTAAACTAATGTCTTCTGAATAAATATCACCATTTGTAAGACTCTCCATTTCCTCATTTTCTACTTCCTTGTCGAGTTCATCCACAGTCTCACTCTTTGCTCTTATAACAAGTTTCTGATCCTTCAAGGTTGTTTCATTTTTTATCTCATCATAATCTACCTCTGCATGCAAAGTGCCACTTTCTTCTTCGTTTCCAACATCTACACGAAGAGTGCCGGTAACACTTCCTTCATTATTTCTACCCTCTGAGAGAAAACTATTACTTTCTTCATCATATTCACCCATTGATTGCAAATTATCATTTTCTTCATCATTTCCACCCACTGATTGCAAATTATCATTTCCTTCATCATTTTCACCCATTGCTTGCAAATTATCACTTTCTTCATCATTTCCACCCATTGCTTGCAAATTATCACTTTCTTCATCATTTCCACCCATTGCTGGCAAATTATCACTTTCTTCATCATTTCCACCCATTGCTTGCAAATTATCACATTCTGCATTTCCACCAATTGCTTTCAAATTATCACTATCTTCATTATTTCCACCCATTGATTGCAAATTATCACTATCTTCATTATTTCCACCCATTGCTTGTAAATTATCACTTTTTTCACTATTTCCATCCATTGCTTCTAGATCATCACTTTCTTCATTATTTCCACCCACTGTATACAAACTAGAATTTTCTTTATTATTCTCACTGACGGTTTCATCACTTAAAAATTTTTCTCCATCACTTGTAGCTAGATCACTACCTTCTTTGTCATAAATGCTTGTTTCACTATTAATTTCGTCATCTATATCACTTTCATTAATATTTTTTTCTTCGGTGTAATTTTGCCTGCCTTTTTTGTCACCTTTGAATGCTTCACTGGTTTGTTTTTCTACAGGAAATTCACTGTCTAAGTCCTCCTCTACATTTTCACTGTCTTTACTGTCACTTTCAACACTAACTCTGGAAGAGTCATTGGTAACTTCCACTTCTTTCTGGACAGATTCCACTGGATTTGTCTTGGGGTTGACATTTACCAGTTTACTTTTATCACCTCCATTGTTTGCTCCATCAGTCCCATCTGCATCACCTCCCTCAACATTCATACAGATTTTTTCTTCTGAAAGAGTAACAGAATTCCCATCTTCACTTAGGATTCCACTATCACCCATCGCCCCTTCCCCTTCACTCTTTTTGCCTTTGCCTTTTTTTCGTCCTCGTTTTTTGATGTCTTTGGGAGGACTTCCCCCCACTTCATCCTTCTTTGCACTGCTTCTTGTTCTTCTTCCCATTTCGCCAGTTTTTTCACACTCGGATTGTGCGTTACGATCAACAACTTTTTCATTCTCACTCTCAAGGCCATTTACTAGAGCTTCAGATTCTGCAACAAAAACTACAGTGGACACAGCAGCCTCAGATTTTCTGGACGGTTCTTTTTCGTCAACTGTCAGTTCCAAAATTTTAATGGAATGAGCATCCTTTTTATCAGTTTGTGATTGACCTGCTGGGACCTCTGGTTTATTCCTTTCAGTTCTCTCATCACTATCTACTTCATCACTTTTTGCCTCACCACTCTCTTCACTACGACTGTCCTTTCTCCTCCCAGCCTTTCGAGGACGGCCAGGGGGAGATGCTAAAAGAGTGGGCGTGGGAGTCTCTGGAGAGGCTAAGCCAGTGACAATTTTTTTAAAACGGCCATCCAACTCATCATCAGCAAACCGGGAGTTTGGTTTTCTTGCCCGTGACGATCGTCGTACAGGGGTGTTGCAGTCTCCCGACTCCCCATTCATCGTGCTCACCAAGTGTCTGCCATTCAACTGACACAGTTATACTGTGTTTGTTCTCCAGCCACTCCCTATAATAAAAAAGAAGAGAAACATGAATAAGTATCTAAAAACACACATCTAATAAGAATTATATATATTGTACTGTACTGCATTTACATGTCAAGACTGTTTTAAGCCAATTTTCTGAACCCATGGCATGATTCCTATGACAAGAGGAAAAGTTTATTCCTACATAATTGTTTTTTCTTCTCCATTATACTGCCTTTTACTTCTCCAACTGTAAAGATAGGCATCCAATCTGCACCTGGGTTACCCGGGAATGTCCCAATCAGTAGAAGGCCACATGACTCAAACCGGTGATTGTTGGGTCGGGAGGGAAGTGCTATGTCCACTCAGCTGCCAATCCCATACACACTCATGATTAAAATTATCCTAAAAATTTCTAGACAAAAATCCTGAAACTCACCATTTGCACAACAGACACTGCATTTCGCATTCCCAGATCTACAGCATCTTCCTATAAGCAGAGTTAAATAACAACCTCTGCACTACCCATGAAATGAAGTACTGTACCCTGTACCATAAATTCTCAAACTACAGTGATCCATATTCTAGAAATAATATGAATACACGAATAAAGAATACGAAGATAGAATAATAATACGTGCATTTTGTTTTCCATATACAGTACATCTTCAGAATGAGCAAGGAAAACTTCATTGTAATGTTTGGTAGAGGGGCAGTGCATGTTAGAGCATGACCGACATTGTTTAAACTTGCAACCACTCCATGGATGAATGTAAGACAGTAAAAGCACTCAAGTATTTACAGAGGAAATACTATAAATGCAACATCAATTTAAGTACGGACTTAAATTGAGTTTTGTGAAGATTAAATTACAGAAATAACCAAACCAGCAGTGAAATATGAGGTTGAGAATTTTTTGCAGCTAGCAGTCACAACACCAAGAAACCACAAAATATGTTAGATATATTGAAACAGTATGATTAGCAACATATCTGTTCAAGCTGTGTGAAGTATTCACTTAAAGGCTAACTAAATCAGTACATCTTACTAAAACATGTTAATAGCAGCAGATGATACAGCAGCCAAGTCCCCTTTCCATTTCATCTTTCAACACTTCAGCTCAGACAGAATATTACTTCTGTACTGCATTTTGTTTTCCATATACACTTCTGAATAAATAAGGAAATTTTGGGCTATCTGGGTGCTTCATAGACTGGCAGTGCATCCTTGGTTAGGTAGGCCGGGTTGTTTTGTTGGTTCATGCGCATCGCCAAACTACAGTACTGTACAGAACTGTAATAGGAAATCCTACCTACTATTATTAATATGTTTGTCCTTTTTCAGGATATCATTACTATTATTAGTTATACAATATCTATGGCAACAGTGCTGCTGACAGCTGCCCAGACACGGTTCACAACAGCAATGCTAACAGCTGCCCAGCTGTTCACAACAGCAATGTTCATAGCTGCCCAAAGGCTGCTGACAACAGCAATGCTCACTTCTAGAAACACCCAGTTTCCCAGTAACCACCAGAAGTACATGACTTCAGTTCACGTCATATAACATTTTGTAATTTCGCAGCGTTTGAATTGACACGTGGGACTGACTACATTGTTCCCAAGTAGGCATTTATCTTTCACTTCCTCAGACATGCGAGCCTCCCAGCCTACCTTCTCCGCTTTTGTGATGAAGGGATCTTGCCCTTGGACTTGACGTGTCTCACCACATTTTTACCCCCCCCCCCCCCCCCCAAGCTCAAATGTAGTAGGGGACTCTTGACCATCATCAAATTCGTGATCAATTACTGGAGGCAGTAATAATAATTGTACAGTAAATAGTAATAACACGTTAAAACATATGTCCTGTACCTCACTGCCTACAAATCAGTGTTGATTACCTCGTACTGCCAACTTCACCCCACTGTGTCACACACACGCCTCTTCATGCGCATTCTCGACTTCCTAGTTCCTGTGATGCCAACCTGTGGTAAGTACATGTACTTTTTATATAATGCATGACCAGTTTATAAGATTAGAATTTATTTTTTCATTTTCCCGAATACAGTATACCCACGTGGGGAAGGGGTGTATGACTATCACAGTCCGGGAGCCTAGGGACTAATCAACATCCTGCATTACACCAAAGAAAAATTCACAGTTATGAGGGTAAATGCATCAGTAATACTTCAACATATAGTACTAGAACCACCCTAGCATTTCTTATCCGTTTTCCTATATTTTTGCTTATATAAATTTTAAACACGTAAATACATGTACAGTGTACTGTACTGCAGAAACAGATGGGAGAATTAGAAAATGCAAATGTGAAATTCAGAATCCCACTGAACATTAATATGAAGAACAGTGTCGAGTAAGTTGTTGACATATGGCAGCCTGGAGACTAACAAAAACCAATCTATCCTAATAAAATATAACAAAATAATTAGGTTGATCTGTGATCTTCCATAAAAGTTTTAATGCCTTACTCTTACAGGAAGTAGGTAGAATAAAACTAAAGTGTGACAATCGGTGGGAAAGGGTGGAGATAGGTTTTAACCCTTTGGCTCCTGGGTTCCCCTACGCTGCATAAAATCCTCTGAAAACGTGAGTGGTTCCCACAGGAATGACTGCACATTAGGGACAGTGCAGATACAGGACAAGGTGTACTAAGCCTTCGATACACAAGGAGGCAGCATGGCCAGTACTGCACTCGACCACATTCACTTCCTTAAGTTGTAAACTTGGGTACCCATTTACAACTGGGTGAACTGGGAGCACCTGGGAATCAAACCACTGACCCCTGAAACAAGAGACGAGCGCTGTATCCATTCATCCATCACACTAGAATATCATCTAATGGTAGGCAAAATAAAATTCTAAAGTGCAACAACTGTCAGGGAAGGATTAATGTGCACATTGTGTTATTCTAAGTTTGTTAAAAAAAATTATTCTTGTCCCCCACCTGTGTCTGAACTTCAAATGGGGCTCAGCAATTTGTTTAGAAAATATATATATATATATATATATATATATATATATATATATATATATATATATATATATATATATATATATATATATATATATTTCATTTTTAGTTCATATAACACGCGGACTTTGAACATATAATCAACAACCTCACCAGCATGGAATCGAACCCTCTATATATATATATATATATATATATATATATATATATATATATATATATATATATATATATATATATATATATATATATATATATATATGATTATTATTAAGATGATTTAAGCACAGGATACCTCATGCCACACTCCATAAGAAAATCAATATTCTTTTTACTTCAGTTGAGGATCACTTAAATGACCAAAGAGGTCTGCTGGATTCACAACGCTCAATTTCTTCAACTGGGGTCAACTAAATGGTTCTTCAATGCTCTTAGTAAATGTCAGATTTCAGATGACCCCATGAGAAGAAATTGAGAGGGGTGGGGTCTAGTGACAGCTGTACCCAATCAATTGGTCCTTGTTGCTCAATCTTCACTGATTTGCTATGATTCTCTAAACCGGAAAACAAAACAAAAATTTATTTTCTTACGGTGAAGACCTAGGAGACACCCTGTACAATACAATTCTACCAATGTAAACTTAAGAAAGAATAAATTTAGGAAAAATCCATAGCCATCTTTCCTCCCTACACATACTTTAGTACAGTATACATAGATTTTCAATACCAAATGGATATCACATTTGTAACATGAATACTGTAAATGAATTTCAGCTTCTCCATAACAAGTCTAACCAAATCTAAACTACAGCATTGGTTTACCTTTAGTTAGATTACACTGGCTCATTCCAGGCAGTCAAAAGCCCTGCCACAACTAATCGTACATAGATGAAGAATTGGCATTCCTTTAGACATTTTATATTTACAGTACTTTCATTAAGTTCACACCAGGGTTTTCTTTGTTCTGCCTCCAGGATTGCATTATACTGTATGCCTTTAAAACTTTTGGAGTAAAATGGCAGAATCATTCTCCACCTTTCTCTCTGAGTACAAAGTAGCTGGTGGAAGAGATATATTGTATTCAAAACAATATTCATAAGAGTTACAGTTTTATAATTACTAATTACCCTTTAGTTCCCTAATCATTAGAAATCTGTCAATCATCACAATCAGAGATATGAAACATTCAAGGGTAATAGTTAAGGACAATTGCTTGGACTTAATAGGAAAATTTGCGACAATTTTGTTTACAAATTACTAAACATTCCTTTACACTAAAGTAACTGGGTTATGTTAGAAACAAAATACCCCATAATAAAATCAGTTATGCCAGTCTATGAGATACAATACACTAAACTATTTATGAAAGAAGAGATGATATAATCTAGCCTGATCAATGATTAGCTATTATTTAGTTACATTACATTAGTTTGGTTCATGTTATTTTTCACAAATGGTTTAATTCTAGTTATTATTCATAAATGCTCTTGACATTATGTGCTGCACATAGGGTAGCTATATACACAACTCCATAATTCTAAGTGAATTCAAATTTCGAGCTTGTAACAGCTCCCACCAATTTCTGCACCAAGAAACAGTGTTTAGCAATTAAGAATACAAATCTGAAGTGATTATCTCCTTTCAAGTTCAAGCAAGTCCTAAACTACAGCACAATCAGGTGCCAAGTTATTTGAAAACATGTTTTAACATTTAAGTCATTCACAAATGGAGAAGGAATCATAAGCCTAAATACATGTATTGGTAAACTAATGCACTAAAAACACATTTAAATCTTTCCAGTAAAACTTTATGTAATTATACAACAAATCAATGCAGTAATGAATAACAGCAACCTTAGTGCTAAGTTAATCAAGTGAATACATACTTAAAGCAAGTTTCCAGGATACTAGTACAAGATTAACTTCCCTGGTTTCACCCCTACAGCTACATACAATAGTCCAAGGTGTGCAAGATGCAACAAAGCAGTACAAATAGGGTCCTATCTTCCCTGCAAGTGAAGGCCAGTCATTGAGACTGATCCAGTCCTCACCAAATTACATGCCTTGTCTCCTGGTTGAATGATCTGTATGGCCATTGTGAGGGTAGTATCAGATGTGGAGGAGTGTGGCAGAGGGCCGCGTGTGGTAGCGGCAGCAGCAGCGGCGTAAGTCTAGCAAATGGTGGGACAACCGTGGACCAACCAGGAGACCTGCACCATGGATCTCCGCCTCCGCTACCGTCCTCTCTCATACATTTCTAACTCGCCTGCCGCCAAGACAGAAACTTTTAGATGTAATGTTGCTAGAGATACCTTATCAATGTATTTCGACCTGTCTCATTGCCGTAAATCCGGCGAAAATTCTCTCAAGCGCGCGAACGATTCTTGTCAATGGCTGAGGTAGACAGGTCGCAGGCACCTAACTAGCAACCCTTGCGTTCTTTTGTATTACTATGTTATCTTGCCCCTAAATACGTTTACATCATATTAGACAGCATCCTTATATATTCACAAATACATTAGTGTACTCACCTTCAAATTATCGGTGTTTATATCATAGGAAAGAAAGTATATCGGCGAATGTACGGCGCGCGGCTCTTTACTCCGCAGGCTCCCCTTGCTCATCTGTACACATTCAATATGGCCGCGAGTCACGTGACCAGTCCATGCGTGGCGCCTGATTTAAATGTCCGTATATCTCCCTCGATGTATTTTGTTATTTATAAATCCATGAATTTAAATTCTATAATTTTTGCTTACACAGTGTTATACTATTTATGACATAACTCTCCTTACAAAAATATTCGAAAATAATTTTCATGCATTTCTTCTTTATCAATAGGAAATTTGTATACAGTACAATAGTTGAAAACTCTCTCCACACGGAGAAGCAAAATAATTGCAGAAAACGAAAAACAACTAATAAATTAATAATTTCACTTTCGCTAATGTGATTACATACCAGCGTGAACTGTATATACCAGGAAGACTGAAACATCAACAAAAAGGTAAATTAAGACTATTTACACCTGGAGGTGAGTACAACATTCCTGTTATTGATTTTGTAATTGTTGCAGCTGGTCACCGTAGAGGTGTGTGGATACACCAAGGCACGTTGGACACACGCTCTCTCTCTCTCTCTCTCTCAGGGTAATTCTAGTGCGGTACATACATTTGATTATCATTCAATAGACAAGATACAGAGTACCGATAGCAATTATACGTATTTACTGTTGTTTATTATGAATACTAAATTTATAATCTTCCTTATATTTACACTTACAGTACATAGTTTTCTTCATGTTCAAGTTATAAGTAAAAAAATGAAAACAATTTTAAAATTTCTGAAACTAGTCTGTGTTTAATTCTTCATTAGCACTTTCACTTAGAAATTCAAATTTGCAATTGAATAAAAAAAATCCGAAGTAACCACTTCAAAATACCCCAAATTTGTATTTATTATTTTTTTTAATCGAGAAATGTTTCAAATGACCTAAATTTTGGAGAGGACTATCGTGGTATTAGCCGCAATACCGTGTAAATATTTCAGGGAAATCGGGTAAAAAAAATAAAGTCATTCTTCCTACTTAAATTTCATAATTTTTTAAGGGCTTAATCAAATTATCCTCAAGTTTAATTTAAATATTTCCATTGTTATTCAATCGTTCCGTATTTATCAGTTAAACTGAATGTTCAGAGATTTAACCTTCATGGATGTTAGCATTGACTATTAGAAATAGTTTGATTCCTGTACAGTGTACTCGTAAATTATTGTGTCCTCCGTCTAACAGGTATTTTTTTTACCACCTAGAATATACAATACTGTATACAGTATCTACTACAGAAGGCATATAAGCACAGTTAATTTTTCTTTTTTTATACCCTGTTGCTAAGCGCCAAATGCCTTCACTACCGTGGCAAATCAACTTAAGAAGCATTATGTATAAGGAAAATTAGTACATCTCTTCCTGTCAAATCAATATGAAAATGCATCCATTACTCAAATAACAAATATGTCTGTTTTGATCATTAAAACTCTAAAATTAAAATTACTCACCGGCAACTTAGGACCGAAAAAAAAAACATTTTCCCGCTTTTTTTTAACTTTATAATGAATATGAGGGAAAATAAAATATTAGGATATGTCTTGTATTTCTGCAGTGAGCCAAACTATGTCAAACCAGGCATACCGATACTGCTGTAGTGGATTTCTCCCCTACAAACGCTGTTTGTCGCTGAGTAGCCGACCCCGCGAATTCCTCAGTGTATGCCTCGTGGTCTAGGTCAACCAGCGCCGCCTTACATGACGGAGGTCAACTACTAAGCCACACCTACCTCCGCTATTTAAGACCTGACCTCTTGGTGACCTGTCTCATTCTACCAGCAAGCAACACCTCCTCCGCCGCTGCCTGGCGACCCTCGCTCCCGCCGGCGAGCATGGCGACCCACAAGCTGGTCCTCCTCTGAGCACCCTCACCAACCAGCTCTCTCTTCTTCTAGCTACAGCCGCAGCAAGCTACACCACCTCCTCCACGCCTGCCTGGCGGTCCTCGCTCCCACCGGCGAGCATGGCGACCCACAAGCTGTCCTCCTCTGAGCATCCTCACCAACCAGCTCTCTCTACATCACGCTTGTAACCACGCTGCCACTTCCCAGCACCAAGCTGCATTGTACAACCAATACAACATGTATACAGAGAGCACATTGTGAGTTTCCTTTCTCCATCCCATCCTGAGTGTGAACCCAAACATCTCATACCCCACACTGTATATTCACTGGCTCCAATCGTAATATCATTTGTCAAATCAGGAGTGTTGCCATCTGTGTGCTTGAAAGTTAAATTATGACACCAAGTACACAGTAATTATACGTCTCCATTATATTAAAATTATATTCATATGGAGTTTTCACTGATGGATGAAAACGGGAGCCGTAACTTATACATACAGAGGACATTAAGTTACAGATTTGGTTGTCTGAGTATCATTTCTACTTTTACTTTTAACTTTTATCCCTCTTCACCACTAATTGGCACTTTAGCTGCTTGGGCGATCGGTCACGTTTCTGTTACGCACTGTTGGCAAGTACTGGGCATGCACTGGCTCCTGAATTACCTGAACCTGCTCCAATGCCTGTCAAGTCTGGTCTTGAAAGAGCTCACACTCGGTGCCGTCACAACACTCTCCGGCAGATTGTTCCAAGAGTTCACAACTCTCACTCAGTAAAAGTTACCCCTCACAGTTTTCTGGGCTTGCGGCTTCTTCAACCTTAAGCTGTGACCCCTTGTGGGGCGAACGTCCGCCAGCTCCAGGTAAGGGCACTTGACTGAGTACGTAGTGCCCTTTGAGATACTTCTACACTTCATTTAGGTCTCCCCTTGCCCGTTTGTAGTATATTGTAAGCTAGGCAAGTTCAGGCGCTCCAATCTCTCAGGGTAGCTGAGGTGTCCTTTGGACATTTTCAATCAACTGACAGTCCCAAGCATATCTCATTGTCAACATACACACTAAATGGTATTGTAAAAGATTGACCATGAAGTAGTCATTTATTGCGTCAGCACGTGTGGGTCAAAACTTAACTGTTTCAGTTAACACTCACAGAGCTGATGACGTAACTATATTAAGGGTTTACATTAAGGTTCACAAAGTTAAATAATAAAAATCAGCACATCAGCTTAAAAAAATAAGAATTCCGTCCCCAAAATATGAAGGTGAGAAGGTTGGGTCAGCTTACCCTCTGACCTGACAACCGACTGCTGCGGTGTTTTTTGAAGATTAGTAGGGTCCTTACCTAATACCTGACCATTGGGGACTTGATCTCACCCTCCTCTGTATATATATATATATATATATACCTTGTTTTGTATTTCTCCTTAATATATATATATATATATATATATATATATATATATATATATATATATATATATATATATATATATATATATATATATATACAGTATATAGAAAACGCCTAACAAAGAGAAATTTGACAACTGGCCACATATAATATGCTACAATGCCTTCTTGTGGCGCATCCTGGGCTATGACGTCGCGTGGTAAAAAGCAAAGACTATAATAAGACTTATTATAGTCTTTGGTAAGAAGAGTCCAGTAAGACTCAAAAGAGTCGAGAGTTAAGCAGCACTACGGCAGCCGCCATCAAACCATAGTGACGAGTGGTTGTACACTGGTTAAAAAAACTGTCTTTACAATTATTTTATGAAACAAAATGACACCACGGGCGAAGGTTTTTGATAAAGGCCCATGAGGCACACTGTTATTCACCGATCATATTGTAACGAACTAATTTTATATTTCATATTAAATAACTAAATTAGGTCTACCATAATAGGTTGGAAATGTTTCACAATCGCGCCTACCAACCCAAACGAGACAACGCGATTGTTCAGTTCCAAATTCATCGGACCTCCTGAATGATATTTTTTTTTTTTTATCGAATGTTCATCCCGGTCCGGGGAACAGACAATTATGCCCAGTATTTGTGTTGTTTTCCGGTGTAGTGCAACAGTAGTGATGTTTGTAGTGGTGATATAATGGAGAAAGAGAAAGAGAGAAAGAAAGTAATGTAAAAAAAAAAACACAACACCGCCATTCTTACTTAAATAAGATTGTCCAGGCTCAAATTCATTTTTCTCTCAGTTGTACCGCGTGACGTCACACTAGCTCCACCTCTATCTGCGCGTGGGTAGACCAGTTGATCCTCTGTAGAGCCTACAGTATATACAGTAGATTTGGTGAGTACTTCTCGCAACAACTAGAATCGAAATTCACTTTAGCTCAGAGTAGGCCCTTACGTTGTGACGTTCATTAAATGTCAAAACAAACAAAACTCAGCTCCCCTTCAGTGAGAACATTGATTGACTGTTTTTTACTTTGGCCAAAAGTAAAATTTTTAAATCAAGAAATATGAAAAAATAAGATTTGAGGCCAAACATTTTATAAGAAATACGTATTTACATGCATTCCTAATATATATATATATATATATATATATATATATATATATATATATATATATATATATATATGCAAGTAAATCACTGTAGGTGCGCGTGATCTAGGTGTATGCTGATAACTTCGTGTTTTCTTCTTTCCTGGTGGTTATCAGCATATATATATATATATATATATATATATATATATATATATATATATATATATATATATATATATATATATATATATATGCATGCAAGTAAATCACTGTAGGAGCGCGTGATCTAGGTATATGCTGATAACCACAAGGAAAGAAGAAAACACGAAGTGTTTTCTTCTTTCCTTGTGGTTATCAGCATATATATATATATATATATATATATATATATATATATATATATATATATATATATATATATATATAGACATGATTTCCATCACACACTGATTTTAGCAGGTTAAAATGACCATGGACGATCGTCGTCGTGATGGGGTTGAAAATATTTTCTATACAATTTCATATGATTTACCATAACATTAGTAGCATTAAAATTGATAAAATATTTATCTTACGGCTATGAAACTTATATTGTGGGGTTATGTGATATTTGGTTCACACTCAGGATGGGATGGAGAAAGGAAACTTACAATGTGCTCTCTGTATACATATCGTATTGGATGTACAATGCAGCTTGGTGCTGGGAAGTGGCAGCGTGGTTACAAGCGTGATGTAGAGAGAGCTGGTTGGTGAGGGTGCTCAGAGGAGGACCAGCTTGTGGGTCGCCATGGTAGCCGGCGGGAGCGAGGGCCGCCAGGCAGGAGGAGGAGGAGGTGTTGCTTGCTGATGGCTGTGGGTAGAAAGAGCGGTCACCACGAGGTGTGTGTCGCCATGGTCGCCGGCTGGAGCGAGGACCGCCAGACAGGAGTGGAGGAGGAGGTGTTACTTGAAGACTAGCTGTAGGTAGAAAGAGGTAGGTTGGTTATACGGAGAGAAGAGAAAACTAGCTCTAAGGGTGCAAGAAGGGTACAGTACAAGGTAAAGTTAAGAAGTGGGAAATAGAGGAGGTTAACAGCAGGTGGGCTATCCACCTTGCGGAGACGGTTTTTTTTGTCTTCCGTCAACAGTGCTGCCTTAGTGGCTCATGCGGTTAGGGAAGGCCGGTCTCTGCCAAGCTAAGCTAAGTTGTTCTATTTGATGTTTCCTTGGGGCATATTATGATAGGGGTGGGGGGGGGGGGTCCCTCCAGGTCCTTGTGGCACTGGAGGGATGATCCCCATCTTTTTCCTTTTTTAGTTTTTTTTTATTGTGGGTGTTTGTGAATTATTTAGGTCTTTGTTTATTTGTGGGGTCCCTCCAGGTCCTTGTGTGACTGGAGAGTTGTGCCCATCTTTTGGTTCTTTTTTATTGTGTATATAGAGGCTCTGGTTCTTCGTTATCATTTTTCCTGCTTCTAGGCCACCATCTGTGCGATGTGTTGTTGTTTTCCTCAATTAGTTGGTTTAGTATGGGATCCTGTTCTTGCTGGATTTTTTCCCATATTGCATTTGCTTGGGTGTGTATTCTGGTGTTGAGTGGCTCTATGCCATGTTCTGTGTGTATGTCTTGTGCTGTTTGTGTGTATGGTGGTTGGTGTTTTGCCGTTCTTCTGAGGGCTATATTTTGCACTGCTTGAAATTTAAGTTGATGTGTTCTTGCGATTGTGTTCAGAGGTATCGGAGGGTATTCTAAGTGTGGTCTGATCAGTGCTTTGTGTAGGTGCAATTGCGTGTTGGTGTTTAATTGGCGGAATCTTCTGAGCTTTGTAAGTTGTGATTTTGCCATAGCTATTCTTTCGTTGATATGGGGGATTATTCCGTGTCTGGATATCTTGAGTCCTAATATTTTTCCGTTGGCAGCATATGGTGTTTGTTGGTTGTTGACAATAATAGGGTAGGGGTTTGTTTTTGCGATATGAATTATTTTCAGTTTTTGGACATTGGTTTTATCTTCCATTTTCGTTCATAGTTATTTATTATCTCTATTTCTCTGCTTGTTTGGATTTTCCGGGGTACCTGACTATCTGTGACATCATCTGCGTATGCTATATATTCTGATTGCCGTGGTTGCGGCATGTCTACCGTGTATACAGTGTATAATGTCGGCGATATATTACTGCCTTGGGGAACTCCACTATGAAGGTTAAAAGTTTGTCCTAGATGATTAATTTAGCCTTTCTGTTGTCTAAGAAATTGCATAGTAGTGTTGTGATATTGGTAGGCATGTCCAATTTGATTACTTTCTTCAGTCCTTCATGCCAGACTTTATCAAATGCTTTTGACACATCTCTTAGAATTATATTGCATTGGTCTCTGTTGCTTGCAGCATTTGCAATTGATTCGTATATTAGTGCTATTGCTGTGTTGGTTCCTGAGTTTGTGTGGTAGATAAAGAATTTTGCTACATGGTTGAAATACATAGTTTAGCATAGTTTTCACCTTTAACAGGATTTTCTATATGTTTTGCCTGGAACATTTCTCAGATCCTTGAACAGGATGTAATTGGTATATTTCTTCCCTAACAAAGTCTCAGTTAGGTTATACTAGGTGCAGTCCTCCAAAAAAGTATCGTTACCCATGGGGTGCATGTGGTTCGTGATTTTATGAGCAGTGTTAGTCCACTAGTTTCGGGACGGTTGGTATAGTCGACGACAGGTATTGATATTCGTACACCATGACAGTATCCACTATGTGGAACAAATTATCTGGCAACATTTTTGTACAGAGACCTGCCATAATTTCAAAATAGCAGTAAGTTAAGTTGTATACCTGACAATATTTCATAAATACCATACATATCTTGTGTATATTTGAGTACTGTTGTGATATGGGGATCAGGAATACCAACATGTAATGATGCACTGGGAATATCAATGTATTTCGTCCAGCATTTCAAATTGTAAAGATTGAAAAGTAATAATTTTTTGGGGGGGGGGACTGTACATTAGAACTGTTTTTATTTATGAAGCAAACAGTGTATTGTATAATTTAAAACTGATTAATTTTTACTTACCACAGGTGCAAGGAATCCAGATAACGTGAAATTCGTGAGATGTTTGATAGGCTTAGGCTTTTCTGAACATACAGATTGTAGTATTGTACTGTTCCAGTGGACAAAAATATAATTTTTTTTGTAATTTCACTTGTAACATACCGTGTCTTGTAATAGAGTACTGTACAGTGCTTTATTCTATGTTTTGGAAATTATTCTATGGCTACAGGTCAGGAAAGTCTGGGATTTTCATGGTTAAAGAAAATTCAGGTTAAAAAGATTTTGTAAACAGAAGTCATGGCAAACAGCTTTATTTTAGGTCAAGGAAAACTGAAAATTTGAGAGTACAGTACAGTATATATATATATATATATATATATATATATATATATATATATATATATATATATATAATTTTTTTATTTTTTTTTGGTCTTTTAGTTATCCATTATTTGTCACAGTACTGCTGTACACCAGGGACAAAAGTTTGCTCTCTCCCAAACTGAAGCAGTATTGACCCTAAATGAGATAAAACCGCACATCCGCACCAGATAACTGTTAGGCAAGTCATTTCGGAAACTCTTTCCCGTGACTCAGTTTCACCACGGGGAGCAAACTTTTGACCATAATTGTACATCTGTTCAAATGTTAAACAACATAACTAATTCTGCACATCCAACATCTTGTTGTCATATCTTAATAGTTTTATTCATCTCCACAACCTCTTTCCATCATACAATTCCCAATTCTGGTAATAATCAAGCCATATTTTCTGAACTGTTTGATTCATCATTTATTAAACTGTAGTCAGCTTTACATTTATACTTAACTATTCCTTGGTGTATTTTACACCATTTTGTTTTTACATTTTGCATTACCCTGTATTATTCAAGTTTCCTCTTGTAAGCTTTCTTCAAACTCAAAATAATACAACTTTATACTAATTAATATCATCTTAGCATTCTGTAAATAAAAAAAAAAATTATTATTAACCACATCCAAATGGTTAATGAAAACAAGTATAGATTAAAAATATTTATTATCATCACTCACTCTAGAAGACAAGAAATAGTAGCTTCCTCTTGGGAAATCTTGGCGACCAATCACATCCAAACAAAGATTTGTACACTTTACATGAGAGGTAACACAAGATAGAGTTCTTGGGGAGGAGTCTTGATATGAGGTACGGAGGCAGGCACTGGATTCACAGAGGTTCATACATAATATTTTCCCTCTAACTGATGATCTGACAACATATCTAACTTATTCACTGACTTACCTCACAAAGCTGGCAACCAAAATGTCAAAATTGCACCAAGACTATCATAGCTAGTTAAAATTCCCTCATCCCAAGTTAGATTGAAAAAGATAACATGTGAATCTTTGAGAGTCCAGTCCCAGGTTGACATCAAACTCCACAGAATTAAAGTGTAGTCGCACATTCAACATTCACCGTAATATATACAGAGTTTGTGAGAATTGCCTCGTCCCCGTGATATGGACTGCAGATGGGAGCCTGTGAGATTCACAAAGGTCTGTTTCTTCCTAGGCAATCAGTATTTTCTTCAACAATATGACTGGGTTACATGATTCTTCAACATAATTTCCTCTGATTAGTCTCATTGAATCCTTACTTTATGAAACAAAACTATAACTCATTGTAAATATTTTAGCCAAACTATTATTTGATGGAATGTTTAGCAGGCAAGTTTATAAACCAATTGAAGTAGAGGACAAATTAGGAAAAAATATGATAATAATTTGAGTGTTCACTTTCAATCTCTGAAATGTGACTACTCTGAAGAGAGTTTACAATAACAATTAACATGTTAATAAAAATAACTAACAGAGGAGGAGGGTGTGACAAATTAAAACAAAAAGTAAATACAGGTGATTTATGTTTTTTGTTTATTCTTCAAACCTTAAATCATACAAAATTAAATAATGAAGAAACTTCTTGCTGCAAACTCCCTTTGCATATTGCTTGTACAGTATTTTGATTAGAGAAAACTGAAAAAAAAGAAGACAATACTACTCCTTGGAAAATTTGTACAAAGATATAAGTAACTGTCTTTCACGAAATCAGAAGAAAAATATAGAATAACAATGTCATACACCCGGCCAGTCAACCACATATTATAATGAAGTCATTCCATTTAGTATAAAAAGATAAAGAAATGCTTTTAAGAGTTTCAACTTATATGTGCCAAATATAAAACCTTAAAAGAATGATCAGGTCAAACCAAAGAAAGCTAAAATAAATTTTTTTTATAAAACGATGTTCTCTCAAATGATGTATTTCACATAACTATCAGTAAACCTTCTGAAATATTATCACTGTTTGTTTTTTTTGCAACAAACTTAGAAGAGCAGTCTTGTCTACCTACACTTGGGTATCTTAAATTTTTTTCTTTAAAATTATATGATAAAATGACAATAGTAAAAAGTCTTCAGTGCAGAGTAATGCACACAAAAATAACATTTCTGCCAATGCAATAACTGAAAGTTGTAAATGCACATTCTTTACTATAAAAATACCATTACCAAAGAATGAATTTGCACAGGACACTTCCTATACCTGGAAATATTGCTAGTGTAGGCCATGTACCGTACTTAAAAGTTATATTACTACAAATATACACATACAACATAAAGACTCACTCTTATAACATTCTCACAAAGATCCATCAAATACTTTTCACTTCCAAGCCAAAGTATAAATACTTTACAAGGGATCATTCCACACATTGGACATTCAGCCATAAAACATGAATAATAAAAAGGAACAACTACCATCTCTCATGACAAGCATATTTGCAAAGGGTCAGGTCTCATTCTTCTGAATGATACAATATTAAAATATTACGGCCCCCGTTGTCTATCTTTGTCGTGAGAATGACAATACAACTCAATGAGAACGTAATAACCTTGTAACTCTGACCAAAATGTTGGTCCCTATTAATTTTTTTTTAAATAATATAAAAGTTACAAAGCATTCACAACTGTGCATCACTGTAGGTATGAAAACAGGTAACAAAAGAAGCTCAAGGGTACATGAAGAATGCTGTTGGCTACCCATGTCCACACATCATTTGCCTTAGTAGCTTGAATCACCTTCTTACAGTCAGTTCTGAGCTTTGTTTCCAGGGAGCATTAGCAACCCTTTTGTATAAAAGAAGTAAGCAAAGTTTCATCTCTGCACTTTTTTAAGTCCACAGTTAAATTGTAAAAAATTCACCCATAAAACCCCCAATCACAATGACCTTCTAAAATCAGTCATCTTCTACAACATAAAAATTTACTTAGTATTTTGATATTTTTATATTAAAATAATGAAACCATTAACATTTCAATTTATTAAAAATGTTCCATTGATGTGTTGCCAACTACTTTGTAATACTTGTTGGCTTCCATCATCTGCACAAATCCACAGCTCTCCTCTCAAGTACATCTTCGCTGGCCGTGGGAGGAACAACCTACACTTGAGGTCTATCCAAGTGAACCTTGCCATTCGTGAAGCTATGCATTCATTCTTAAGGGCTACTTCATATAAGAGAAGCTAAATGTGTAAATTTGTGTGGGCTACTGACTGATTGCTGGACTCTTCTTATCAGCCTCCTGTGGTTGCCGGGAGGGGTCAGGCCAGGGCCCACCTGGACCGGAGGTCATTGGCGAGTTGTTGAACGGTGTAGGTCCAGCAGGACCGGGTCCAGGACCTCCAGGTCCCGCTCCCTGGGGCGCACCGCCATTACCACCATCTTCCACACTGGTGGTGTCGTACTGTGTGTTCTCCAGCCGTGTTATGAGCCGCTCATCTTCATCACCAAACTCACCACCCATCAGGGACGGCTCGCCAACCACCATCACATCCTGCTAACACACACACCACAGACCTCAGTATGCACATCACCTAAACATAACATTAAACTAATACTAACTTTCTTATTTGAAGTTTCCTGTACTTTAATAATGACAATTACTTGCAACATTGATTCCATTCTGGAGGATTAGATTTTGAAATTTTAAAGCCTGCCCAGTATAGACTTGATTTATCAACACCTGCATCACATTAGGCCTACTGTAAATAAATTTTGCTTTAAAAATTAAATCACCTAACTCCTTCATAACATTAACTGGGTGTCAATCAACAAATGTGCTTAAAAAAGATGGGCATCAACTATAGTGTCAAGTGGCTTGAGTAATGCTGCTTCTTTCTTCAAGTTCAAATTATTAAATGAAAAAAAGGGTCCCATAGGTCTCATGAACCACTTGGGACAGTGTGGATAAAACACACTCTAGACTTAGCCTTTTTTTTTTTTCTATACACCCAACCACTTTTACTTTTCCTGCTGTAAAGTAGGGTACCCTTCCATAGTTGGGCGAAAATGGAGGTGCCCTAGGCACAAACCAGTGACCCTAAGGATTGAAGGAAAGTGCTGTATCCACTTAGCCACTGCACTGCTTAAATTACTTAGTAATGTACAGTACATTTACTATTTATAACTTAATTATGACAAAAGTCTGTTCATAAAAAATCAGTTTTAACATTCTAGTATCAGAATAATAATAAAAAAAAATCATGTGGTCCTCTTTTAGTGCATTATGCTATTACAGTACAGTGTGGAATATTCATTATTGCTCTAACAATGTAAAAATAAGTATGCCCTGTTATATAATATTCAGTAATTTCTTATGCTGTATGTACAAATATTAATTAGTTAAATTTCACTTATTCAAGTGCCCCTGATTTCATTACATCAGTATGACCAGGTGAGG
>CAUDMG010003704.1:87500-110000 GCA_958450375.1 Homarus gammarus | reverse complement strand
GCATGGTAGATGGTCAGGCGTGGCAAGCATGGTAGATGGTCAGGCGTGGCAGGCATGGTAGATGGTCAGGCGTGGCAGGCATGGTAGATGGTCAGGCGTGGCAAGCATGGTAGATGGTCAGGCGTGGCAGGCATGGTAGATGGTCAGGCGTGGCAGGCATGGTAGATGGTCAGGCGTGGCAGGCATGGTAGATGGTCAGGCGTGGCAAGCATGGTAGATGGGTCAGGCGTGGCAGGCATGGTAGATGGTCAGGCGTGGCAGGCATGGTAGATGGTCAGGCGTGGCAGGCATGGTAGATGGTCAGGCGTGGCAGGCATGGTAGATGGTCAGGCGTGGCAGGCATGGTAGATGGTCAGGCGTGGCAGGCATGGTAGATGGTCAGGCGTGGCAGACATGGTAGATGGTCAGGCGTGGCAGGCATGGTAGATGGTCAGGCGTGGCAGGCATGTGATACAGGAAATATCGAATCTCCTGTCCTGACCGACGGTGTTGCCTGTTAACTGTGTGGGTGTTGCCACGAATGGCCTTGGAATATGTCTCTCTCTCTCTCTCTCTCTCTCTCTCTCTCTCTCTCTCTCATTATTATTACCAGTTGTTTCTGTCTATTAAGCTATTTTTCCTTCTCATCGCTCTTCTCAATGCTCTCTTTGTTGCTCTACTCCCCTTCTTTCTCTCCCCCTACCTCTGTCCCATTTCATCTACGTTCTCATAATTACCTTTCACACACACACACACAGTCCTTTTATCAGTTGACTCTCTTTTTCCCATTTTCTCTCATTTATTACTGTTGTTACCTCACCCTTCGTCCTCTCTCTTTCCTCCCCTCTTCTTCTTTTTCCAACTCTGCTTCTTCCTCATCCTCCTCTTCCTCCTCTTCTCTTTCATTCATTATTGTTTGTGTTGTCCCCTTTTTCTCTTTCTTTCCCTTCCCCTCTTCTTTCTTCTCCTCCTATTCTTCTTCCTCTCCCTCCTCCTCCTCCCCCTCTTCCGCCTCTTCCCCTTCCTCCTCCTCCTCCCTCTTGATAACACGACATCAAACCGTTGCTGCGGACTTTTCCTGTAGTGATGTAATTGCTGGTTCTCCTGATCACTGCTTCAATAGTACCAGCGCTCCACTGATTCCCTCAGCTGTCCGTCCACTGGTGGGCCCTCCTGACACTCATCTGGGGTGGCATTCATCTGGGGTGGCATTTATCTGGGGTGCATTCATCAGGGGGTGGCACTCATCAGGGGGTGGCACTCATCAGGGGTGGCATTTATCTGGGGGTGGCACTCATCAGGGGGTGGCACTCATCTGGGGGGCACTCATCAGGGGTGGCACTCATCAGAGGGTGGCACTCGTCTGGGGTGGCACTCATCAGGGGGTGGCACTCATCTAGGGTGGCACTCATCTGGGGGTTAATATATGGATTGGGTTAGGCTAGGTTACATTACGTTAACTTAGCTTAGGTTACGTTCAGTTAGTTTAAGTTAGTTTAGGTTAGGTTAGGGTAGGTTAGGTTAAGCTAGGTTAGGTTAGGTTAGGTTCAGGTAATCACAGGTGAGATAAAGGTAATTAAAAACATTCCCTTTTGACCTCATTACACATCTTCTCTACAAATATATTTATATTCTAAGTTATGTGTCCTACTTGTTTCAACGGCGAGAAGGAGACAGAGAGACAGGGAAACAGGGAGACGGACAAACGAAGACAGGGAAACAGGGAGACGGACAAACAGGGAGACGGACAAACGGAGACACGGAAACAGACAACTAAACAGAAAGAGACAGACAAACAGGGAGACGGACAAACGGAGACACGGAAACAGACAACTAAACAGAAAGAAACAGACAAACAGGGACCGAAAGATATAGAGACAGACAGAAGAAGACGACGAGAATTAGAGTTAAATAACAAAGACGAGATGACACAAATATAATGACTAACGAACAGAGAGAGAGAGAGAGAGTACATCCATCTCTCTAAGAAACAAACACTAAATCAAGATAAAACCATTACTTCCCTTGTTTATTGTTTTCCGATACATAAACAAACAAACAAGGAAGCCGCAACATTACAGGAGTGATACAGGAGGTCCTTTATGGATCACTGTAACTCTGTTTGTTTTGGTCCTTAAATACGGTTTATGAGGCTTAGGTTTGGTTTAGCTATGTTGGGGTAGGTTAGGTTAGGGTAGGTTAGGTTAGGTTAGGTTAGGTTAGGTTAGGTTTAGCTATGTTAGGGTAGGTTAGGTTAGGTTTAGCTATGTTAGGTTAGGTTAGGGTAGGTTAGGTTAGGTTAGGTTAGGTTTGGTTAGGTGAGACATAGAAAATATAAAATAAAGACAGCGAAACATGGAGAGAAAGAGAGACAAAAGATAGAGAGAAAGATAAAGATAAAAATAGAATTAGCGAGGTAGAGGGAGAGAACACACACACACACACACACACACACACACACACACACACACACACACACACACACACACACCGCCAATTATGTGTCAGGTGGCAGGTCCCTGGTCGTCTCACCTGTCACATCACCTGCTAATGACCAGCACTCACCTGTCCTGACTGTCTGCTATCTCCTGCCTCCTGTGTGTAAGGGTGAGGTTAGGTTACGTTAGGTTACGTTAGGTTACGTTAATTCTAGGTTAGGTTAAGTCAGGTTAGGTTACGTTAGGTTAGGTTAGGTTAGGTTAAGTCTAGATTAGGTTAAGTCAGGTTAGGCTACGTTAGGTTAGGTTTGATTAGGTTAAGTCTAGGTTAGGTTAAGTCAGGTTATAACACAGTAAAGGGCAGGTCACCCCATAGCGGCTGTAATTGATTGATAAATTCATTAAAAACTGAGGCAACAATTTTTGGTCCAGAATTGTTGAGTGAAAGACGTAAAATATTATTAAAAAATAGTTGGAAATGTGTTTTATGTCCTGAGGGTGAGAGAGAGAGAGAGCCAGCCTAAAGAGAGAAAGAATGAGACAGAGATTAAGTAAGAGAGAGACAGACATAGAGAGAGAGAGACAGGGAGGATAGAGAAATTTAATATTATAGACTGATGAACAAAATTAGCCAATCACGATTCCCTGGTAAACATAGTCAACCAGTCACAACTCCGGGGTTCAGGGAGTCAACCAATCACGGCTTCTCTTCACTCTAGGGTAAACGGTCAACCAATTTCGTGTTCTTGGATGTCTCGTAAAGCGCGGGCGCGCGCGCGCGCGTGAGTGTGTGTGTGTGTGTGTGTGTGTGTGTGTGTGTGTGTGTGTGCAGGGTGGTGTAATGCGTCTAGTGTGGCAACATTATGTTAGTGCTAAGGTGCAAGCACTGCTTGCTTCCTCTCGCTTTCAGCTGCCGCCGCTGGCTAGCCCTCGTGGCGAACAGGGAAGCAACTTGCGTAAGTCTTCCCCTGCCAGTACACAGCCTCCTCACCATCAAGACTCCTGCTGTGCCTCCTCGTGGCAACACACGGTAACTGGGTGCCTCGTGGGCCCAGCCTAGATTAGCCGGGGATCTCGGAGTAGCAGTGGGCCCCAGAGGGACGGCTCATAGGCCCACTGGCATGGGGACGCGTCCTGGCGCCTACCAACCACCGCCCCGCTGCCTGGCGGATTAACCTTGGTAGGTATAAGGCTACGGGAGTAAACCCTGAACGAAAAATCTGCGGTGGAGCCCAGCATCAGGCAATCATGCTTACAGTGTTCCAACAAGGCCCCAACGGCGGTGTAGGTGGACGAGGTGACCACCATGGAAACCCAACGACTACACTGACGGACGAAGGCAGTGCCTGATGGACAGGCTACTAAGGCGAAACCCAACAAACAGGGCTATCGGCAGTCCCTCTCCCCAGTCGTTGCAACACTCGCACCACTGGATCAGGAAAAGGCAGAGCCAGAATGTGTGGTTGCAGCCGGTGCTCCTGCCTCACCACATAAATCAACTCACGTGCAGCCATCATCCAGCTCATCTAGTAGTAATGTGTGTGTATGTTTGTGTATGTATGTATGTATGTATGTATGTATGTATGTATGTATGTATGTATGTATGTATATATGTATGTATATATGTATGTATGTATGTATGATGGTGGTTGGGAGTAATATAATTTGTTCCTTAATTACTGACGGTAAAAGCAACACCCAGAAAATAACTCCTATATACATCAATTTTTATATCAACACTCCAATAAATACATATATATATATATATATATATATATATATATATAATATATATATATATATATATATATATATATACTATATATATATATAACCAGTGATTTATGTATCTAAACAACAGTTGGTTGGCCGATATCTAGCTCACCCATTAGCAGTCACAGGTAAACGTTAATTAAGCATAATAAGATTGGCGTGCTACCTGTCCGGATTAAGTCAGGTGTGTGTGTGTGTGTGTGTGTGTGTCCTTCAAGTATGAGTTCGTGGAAATATCTCCTTTCTGTGTGGAGGAAGTGGAGGTGACATAACTTAACCTAACCTACCCTAACCTAACCCAACCCTAACGTCAATGTATATGTTTATCTCGTGACAACACCTCCGTCGCCCGGCCTCCTGAGACATGTTGGAAATTGTTTCTTGACGGAAAACCTCATAAGAAAGTGTACCTGACGGAGTGGTTGAAGGAGGAAGAGTTGATGGGGGAGAGGAGGAGTTGATGGGGGAGAGGAGGAGTTGATGGAGGAGGAGGAGGAGTTGATGGAGGAGGAGGAGGAGGAGTTGATGGAGGAGGAGGAGGAGTTGATGGGGGTGAGGAGGAGTTGATGGGGGTGAGGAGGAGGAGGAGTTGATGGAGGAGGAGTAGATGGAGGAGATTTGAATAGAAAGAGGAAGAGGGGGAGGAGGAGAGAGGTGCCATGGGAGAGAGACAGGAAGGATTAAATTATGTCAACACAGAGGAAAGGACACGAAGAGAGAGAGAGAGAGAGAGAGAGAGAGAGAGAGAGAGAGAGAGAGAGAGAGAGAGAGAGGGGGGGGAGAGAGAGAGAGAGAGAGAGAGAGAGAGAGAGAGAGAGAGAGAGAGGGGGGGGAGAGAGAGAGTAAGAGAGAGAGAGAGAGAGAGTGAGAGAGAGAGAGAGAGAGACACTTGACAGAAACTTGGAATACATTTGTCTATTTACGTATCTATCTATCTATCTATATGTATGTATGTATACAATGATCCCTGGCCTAGTAATGATCCCGGCCAGGTAAGTCTTCACAGGTAGCAAGACTAATGGCCGCCCGACGAAGGTAATTATATAAAATAATTCTAGATTCCAATTTAGTTCTAGTCTTGAGAAATGGTGGAAGGGGCGGAGGGAAGGGAGGATAGGAGGGAGGAGGGAGGGAGAGAGGGAGAGAGGGAGAGAGAGAGGGAGAGAGGGAGAGAGGGAGAGAGAGAGAGAGGGAGAGAGGGAGGGAGAGAGGGAGAGAGGGTGAGAGGGTGCGTAGGAGGGAGTAAGGAAGAGAGAGTGGGGGGTGGGATGGAAGGGAGAGTGTGAGAAAAAGGAGAGGGATTAAGAGGGAGGAATTTGTGAGGGAGACAGGAAGGGAGATTGAGTGAGGGTAGGAAGCCATTTAAACTTTATCTTAGCGCACTCAAAGAACTCTCCATGTGTGTGTGTGTGTGTGTGTGTGTGTGTGTGTGTGGGGCTAGATCCTTCTCTCTCTCTCTCTCTCTCTCTCTCTCTCTCTCTCTCTCTCTCTCTCTCATACAAGGACGTGTCACATAGAGTAATGAAGGAGCCTACGGTGATAAAAGGCCCGGAAATAACCTGCTATTGACGCCACAGAGACATACCTGGATAATACCTGTGTTGAGAGAGAGAGAGAGAGAGAGAGAGAGGGAGAGAGAGAGAGAGAGGGAGAGAGAGGGAGAGAGAGAGAGAGAGAGAGAGAGAGAGAGAGAGAGATAAGGAGGATAGCTCAGGAAATGGTGTAATGAGAAAGAATGGGAGAGATATAGTGAGACATAGGGTGAGAGAGACGAGAGAGATAAATGAGAAGAGAGGGAGAAATAGTGAGAGAGAAAAGGAAGAGGTAAGAATGAACATAGAAAGAGAGAGAGAGAGCAAGAAAGAGAAATAAAATGAAAGACAGACAGAAGCAGAGAAAAACAGAGAAAGAGACAGAAAGACAGTGACAGAAAAAGACAGAAAGAGAGATAGACGGAAGCAGAGAAAAACAGAGAAAGAGACAGAAAGACAGTGACAGAAAAAGACAGAAAGAGAGATATAAAGTAAAGGAACTGAGACAGAGAGAGAGAACGAGACAGACAGACAGACAGAAGGAAACAAACCATCCCTATTTTCTCATGTAAATAAGGAAACTCGTCCCTTCATCTCCGCCTTAATCAGTCGAGCAATAATGATTTTTTCCTGCTAAAAATCATTTTTTTTTTTACAGCGAAGTGGACCCAATTCTTTCACTCTGGTTCTCCTGAATGAAATGAATGAAACTGAAAGAAATTCTCTCTCTCTCGTTTTCGTTTCCTCTCTCTCTCTCTCTCTCTCTCTCTCTCTCTCTCTCTCTCTCTCTCTCTCTCTCTCTCTCTCTCTCTCTCTCTCCCTCCAATAATCAGTCGTGAATGTGTGTTTGTCGAACTTGCAATCATACAACCGTAATGACCCTCAATCTGGACCCTATTATCACAGCACAACTAAGGTCAATTTACACTGGCTCAAGGTACGTATTTTCGACCCTAAGGTATTGCCACACCCCCTTGCCCCCCTCCTCCCTCACCCCCCACCCCCTCACCCTCCCCCCACCCACTCCCCCTCACCCCCACCCTCTCATCCTCCCCCCACCCACTCCCCCTCACCCCCACCCTCTCACCCTCCCCCCACCCACTCCCCCTCACCCCCCTCACCCCCCACCGTGACACAGACGTATAGCACCTTCTTGCCCTCTAAGCTCAGTCCACCAATGATTAGTTTCGTTATTATTAAAGAAAACAAAAATCAGTTCTATTTTGTTATGGACGCAACTGAACGATAAATTAATTGAGAAAATACGATTGATGTTTATTTTTTGGTCTGGGTGATAATGTGTTTGTTTTTTGCTGTTTTTTATGTAAATTTGTTGATGTGTGTTTGTTTGTGTATTTGCATTTGTGTGTATGTGTATGTGTATATATAAACACACACACACACCTCACTTTACAGTTGAGGATGTGAAAGTGGTCGAGTTCAGTGTCGGTCGCGTTGTTTCCTCGTGTACCGAACAGTCATGATTACACCTGTAACTGTACCTGTACCTGTACCTGTAACTGTACCTGTAACAATACCTGTAACTGTACCTGTAATAATTCCTGTACCTGTAATAGATTGTTAGCGGCGTTCCGTCAGAAATAAAAAAATTGGTATGTCTTTACAAAAATGATTTACCTGCAAGCTAGATAATAGGCCACGAGAGAGAGAGAGAGAGAGAGAGAGAGAGAGAGAGAGAGAGAGAGAGAGAGAGAGAGAGAGAGAGAGCTCACATCACAGACCGGAGTTACCAGGCAGCGAACAGCAGGTTTATAGCGCATCACCAATGTAAGTTACGAGGCCATTTAAAGCCCAGAGAGAGAGAGAGAGAGAGAGAGAGAGAGAGAGAGAGAGAGAGAGAGAGAGAGAGAGAGAGAGAGTAAGCAGCCCATGAGTAAATGTGAGTTATGAGGATCATTAAGATGTTATGAGACATTAAATACACTGACTCACAAAGCTCACAAGGAGAACTCACAAAACCCCACCCATGTATAACTCACTTAAGCCATGATTTAAGGAGCAGGGGAGAGAACGATGCCTTACCTCCCCTCCTCACCCCACCCCTACCACCCTCTCCTCTAACCCCTCTCCCCAATACCCACCCCCCACCACCCCCCTACCACCCTCTCCTCTAACCCCTCTCCCCAATACCCACCTCCCCTCCTCACCCCCTCTACTACCCTCTCCTCTAACCCCTCTCCCCAATACCCACCTCCCCTCCTCACCCCCCCTACTACCCTCTCCTCTAACCCCTCTCCCCAATACCCACCCCCCACCACCCCCCTACCACCCTCTTCTCTAACCCCTCTCCCCAATACCCACCACCCCCCACCACCCCCCTACCACCCTCTCCTCTAACCCCTCTCCCCAATACCCACCACCCCCCACCACCCCCCTACCACCCTCTCCTCTAACCCCTCTCCCCAATACCCACCCCCCCCACCACCCCCCTACCACCCTCTCCTCTAACCCCTCTCCCCAATACCCACCTCCCCTCCTCACCCCCCCCCCATCCCCCAACACAGGCAGTAAAAATTGAATTTTCTCTGCGGTAATGTGCTTTATTTCCTCTGGTCCCGGAGCCCAGCATCATACTAACCCGTGTGTGTGTGTGTGTGTGTGTGTGTGTGTGTGTGTGTGTGTGTGTGTGTTGTGTGTGTGTGTGTGTGTGTGTGTGTGTGGGTGTGTGTGTGTGTGTGTGTGTGTGTGTGTGTGTGTCTGTCTGTCTGTGTGTGTGTGTGTCTGTCTGTCTGTCTATGTGTGTCTGTGTCTGTGTGTCTGTGTGTGTCTGTGTCTGTGTGTGTGTGTGTGTCTGTGTCTGTGTGTGTGTGTGTGTTGTGGAGGTGTGAGGGTGTTTCTGTGTTGTGTTGTGTTGTACCTCAGAGGAACGAGAGCATCGGCCCCAAAGCCGACAACAGTTGCAGATATTGACTATGAGGCAACAGTCACTGAATGCCGCCTTGGTCTGCGGCTCAACTAACACAACACAGCCTTGGGTAGCTACTTATGTATTAGGACAGTTAGGTAATAAAACGGTGTAGTAGTAGTAGTAGTAGTAGTAGTTGTAGTAGTAGTAGTAGTAGTAGTAGTAGTAGTAGTACAGTTTTCTCCCCACCGCCACTATCAACAATGGACTCTCCCCCTGAAGGACTCCCATAACCTCTGGGGCCGTCAGTCATAAACCTCCCACCTGTTGACGATGATTACATTATGCAAATTAGATTTGTGAAACATGGAACGTTAAGGAATAATTCAGGAGGACATGAGGAATGGTATTGATGTTGATAAAGAGAGGGAGAAGAGAGAGAAAGAGGAGAGGAGAATAAAGAATTGAACTGGGGATTAGGTAGTGTGTGTGTGTGTGTGTGTGTGTGTGTGTGTGTGTGTGTGTGTGTGTGTGTGTGTGTGTGTAGTGAACTTATCTCTCTTTATATTTAATCTTGTAAAAATAATAATAATAAATACAGACGAACAAAGCAACAAAACATTTACAAAAAAACCCATCAATTTACACACGCAAAAACACACTCATTTACACACGCAAAAACACACTCATTTACACACGCAAAAACACACTCATTTACACAATAATTACAAACAAACAAAAAATAACACAATCCATCCCTGTCTTCCACCAAAAAAAATACATATGTGTTGAGATAATTTTTACCTTAAATTACAGGTGTATTGAACAGGTGTGTAGAGCAGCGACACGTGTAGAGGCTGTGTGTGTTGAACAGGTGTGTAGGGCAGCGACACGTGTAGAGGCTGTGTGTGTTGAACAGGTGTGTAGGGCAGCGACACGTGTAGAGGCTGTGTGTGTTGAACAGGTGTGTAAGGCAGCGACACGTGTAGAGGCTGTGTGTGTTGAACAGGTGTGTAGGGCAGCGACACGTGTAGAGACTGTGTGTGTTGAACAGGTGTGTAGGGCAGCGACACGTGTAGAGGCTGTGTGTGTTGAACAGGTGTGTAGGGCAGCGACACGTGTAGAGGCTGTGTGTGTTGAACAGGTGTGTAGGGCAGCGACACGTGTAGAGGCTGTGTGTGTTGAACAGGTGTATAGGGCAGCGACACGTGTAGAGGCTGTGTGTGTTGAACAGGTGTGTAGGGTAGCGACACGTGTAGAGGCTGTGTGTGTTGAACAGGTGTGTAGGGCAGCGACACGTGTAGAGGCTGTGTGTGTTGAACAGGTGTGTAGGGCAGCGACACGTGTAGAGGCTGTGTGTGTTGAACAGGTGTGTAGGGCAGCGACACGTGTAGAGGCTGTGTGTGTCAGGTGAGGCGGTCAGTGTCGGCCTCTCAACACCGAGGGAGATATTTATTAGATGATTACTGATAAATTTATTGATTGTGTTAGGTAGTTTGAGAGAGAGAGAGAGAGAGAGAGAGAGAGAGAGAGAGAGAGAGAGAGAGAGAGAGAGACTAACAAAAAGACAGATTGAAAAATTACCATGAAAAATACATCAAAATTTACTGCCCTCAGCCGGATGTTGGAAGCCAGATATAACACCTTTACCTCCACACCACCACCACCAACCTCCATCCGGCTGCCAGACACACACTAGAAGCCAGATATAACACCTTTACCTCCACACCACCACCACCCTCCATCCGGCTGCCAGACACACACCAGAAGCCAGATATAACACCTTTACCTCCTCCACACCACCACCACCCTCCATCCGGCTGCCAGACACACACCAGAAGCCAGATATAACACCTTTACCTCCACACCACCACCACCAACCTCCATCCGGCTGCCAGACACACACCAGAAGCCAGATATAACACCTTTACCTCCACACCACCACCACCACCCTCCATCCGGCTGCCAGACACACACTAGAAGCCAGATATAACACCTTTACCTCCTCCACACCACCACCACCACCCTCCATCCGGCTGCCAGACACACACTAGAAGCCACATATAACACCTTTACCGCCACACCACCACCACCACCCTCCATCCGGCTGCCAGACACACACCAGAAGCCAGATATAACACCTTTACCGCCACACCACCACCACCACCCTCCATCCGGTTGCCAGACACACACTAGAAGCCACATATAACACCTTTACCGCCACACCACCACCACCACCCTCCATCCGGCTGCCAGACACACACCAGAAGCCAGATATAACACCTTTACCGCCACACCACCACCACCACCCTCCATCCGGTTGCCAGACACACACTAGAAGCCAGATATAACACCTTTACCGCCACACCACCACCACCACCCTCCATCCGGTTGCCAGACACACACTAGAAGCCAGATATAACACCTTTACCGCCACACCACCACCACCACCCTCCATCCGGCTCAATGCAATGTTTTTACTACACATTTGTGGCCGGCTGGATCATGTGAGACTGGCTCTGATTGGTTGTATCTCCCATTGGGGCCAATGTAATACAGGCGCTGATTGGTTCTACCTCACAACAGGGGATGTAAGAGAGGCTCTGATTGGCTGCGCGTGTCTGTGTCTATTTAGGTCTACGTATATGACTCTGTGTGTGTGTGTGTGTGTGTGTGTGTGTGTGTGTGTGTGTGTGTGTGCTTTAAATCTTTACTCGGTAGTAGAGAAAGAGAGCAAGAAATCCCAACTTGTTTTACTCTCTCTCTCTCTCTCTAAGTCTCTCAGCCGTGAGATTTAAGAAGGTTCTGTATCAAAACTTTTAATCAAGTATCTAGCTAGAACGACCCAATCAATTTTCTCTCGCTTTTTTCACACAAGGTTGTCTGCGCTCTCTGTCTCTCTCTCTCTCTCTCTCTCTCTCTCTCTCTCTCTCTCTCTCTCTCTCTCTCTCTCTCTCGCTCTCTCTCTCGCTCTCTCTATCTATCTATCTATCTATCTATCTATCTCACTCTGCAGTATACAAAGTGAACTACCCTAGTGGTCGTTTACTAGGTGATTGGGTCGTTGTGTTGTTATCATCGCGCGGTGAACCATGACTCGGAGGTAACGAGGTGGAGAGGTGCCGGTGGTAGAGGTCAGTCAACTTCTAACCTCCACGCGAGAACAGGTCACGGTGGAGGTGTTGGAGGAGGAAGAGGAGGTCGGCCTCTAGCCCCCACGCGAGAACAGGTCACGGTGGAGGTGTTGGAGGAGGAAGAGGAGGTCGGCCTCTAGCCCCCACGAGAGAACAGGAGGTCACGGAGGAGGAGTAGGAGGGGTTGGGGGAGGAGGTTGGCCTCAAGTGTAAACATGAGCCTCTTCCCATGCAAGTGTTGAGTGATACTCGAAACACACAACTGGACCTTGAACCTAACCAAGTGTTGTGTTGTGTTGTGTTGTGTTGCGCGGCATTACGGAAAAAGTGATGTAGTCTCAAAATATTAATGGACAAACTCTTGAAACTACATAAAATACATGAAAAAGTACAGAATATACACGAGAAAGTACAGAATATACACGAGAAAGTACAGAAAATATATAAAAGTACATAAAATACATGAAAAAGAACAGAAAAATTAATACAAAATACAAAGACACAAGAAGTAGAAATAGTGAACTAGACCTGACGTGGAGCGCTCAGAAGCCGCCAACACAACACTGACTTAAGACACCATAACCCAGGTAAGATAAGTGTTTACCTGTAACTCATTAATTAACCTTTAACCATTACGATATTTATGAAGAATATTGAAGAAAAAAGTGTGGTTATTTTTTTATGAAACAGTTCAAAACGGGATTAATTTAATTATGGTTTATTGTTATTATTTTTATTATTTTCGTGGTAATTATTATGTTTACGATGTTAATTAATGATTTTTTTACGTTACTTATCTTATATTTACGATGTTATTTAATGTTTATTATGTTAAGTATTTTATTTAGATTCGAGTATCAAGCGAAGATAGAGGACTTGTACAACTGTGAACGAAGCTTTATAGAAATACTCGTTATCAAATAAAACCGAATTTGGGATCTGTGTACCGAGAGACAGACACTCAGACAGACAGACAGACAGACAGACAGACAGACAGACAGACACTCAGACAGACAGACAGACAGACAGACAGATAGATAGACAGACAGACAGACAGACAGACACTCAGACAGACAGACAGCCAGCCAGACAGCCAGCCAGACAGCCAGACAGACAGATAGACAGACAGACAGACAGACAGACAGACGATAAATACTAAAAATCATGTAATCTTAAAAGAAATATTTGACTTTAATTATGATTTTTAAACTTATTATTTTATTTACATGATGGTTAGACCGTATGATTTGCTCATTGCCAAAGGTCACTAGTGTAGGTTCATAGTCATAGAAAACGGAATTAGTGACCATAAGTAGGATAGACTTACTTAATTACTTAACACCTTCACTATAGGGACGCTACTTATAATACTTAATTGGGGTAATGTAAGACGATTTCATTCAGTTACTTAAGCTGTTTTGTAAGTTAAGTAAACTGTTTTATAATTTCTCTCTCTCTCTCTCTCTCTCTCTCTCTCTCTCTCTCTCTCTCTCTCTCTCTCTCTCTCTCTCTCTCTCTCTCTCTCTCTCTCTCTCTCAGTCCCTCACCTCGCTATAATTACCTTCATTTCCACATTAATCACAAGCTCCAGCACCTAATTGTTTGCCTCTGCCCCTGACTTGGTACACCTGGGGCTAACTGGGGATAACTGGGGCTATTTGGGGCTACCTGGAGATAACTGAGACTATCTGTTGACTATCTGAGACAACCTAAGATTTCCTGGAGCTATCTGGGGACTATCTGGAAACTACCTGAGACTATCTGGTGACTATCTGAGACTACATGTGACTATCTGGGGCTATCATTGACTATCTAACACGACTGGGACTATCATAAACTACTAGGGACTATTATAAGCTACCTGAGGACTACTGTAGGACTGCTTAAAATGACCTGTGTGTGTTGAAGCTCCACTAATAACGTTTATATACAGACTCACACCAGCAAAACTCTGACCTCTTGCCTTATGAGTCTTAACCTTTACTGGAGGACGGACCGACGTAATGCGGCTAATATCCACAAAAATATCCTCTATCACTGCCTATCTTACCCCTGATTGGACATTCTTTGTCCAATAAGCTCTCCCTGACCAATGAGATCAGAGAATAATGACGTAATGGGTGACAAATCCACCTCCACCAGTAAACCAGGAGTATTATGATGTCATGGGTTTAAATTCCTTTCATTCTGCGTCGAGATTGATGATGTCATGGGTACACTCCATCCAATCAGCACAGAGGTAAATGACGTCATAGACCCTAGGGGATACGGGCGTGGGAAAAAATGTGGCTATATAAACAACGGGCTACAGACTTATTACAACATTAACTCAACTTTCCCCTCCGTAATAAGACAACAGTGATCCCGGCGTAGAGGAATAACACGCAAATAAGGATTAATAAAGCTAGTAATGACAGATGGTATGATGATTTAGAGGCGAATGGCAGGTTGGAGTTAATTTATCCTGACGATGGTCTTAACTGGACTGGGATTAGGTTAGGTTAGGTTAGGTTAGGGGGACGGCTGGCTGGAGTAACCTCGACCGTCTTTTCTTATTATACAAAATGGAAGTTTACTAATTGGCCATTAAAGGTGTTTGTTGTTAGAGGAGGAGGAGGAGGAGGAGGAAGAGGAGGAGGAAGAGGAAGAGGAGGAGGAGGAGGAGGAAGAGGAGGAGGAAGAAGAGGAGGAGGAGGAGGAGGAAGAGGTATAATTAAATACTATACACACACACACACACACACACACACACACACCATGATGTATTTATTGTAAATGTGTAAATAATTCGCCCAAACAAAACGTTTCAATAAAAGGTGTGTGTGTGTGTGTGTGTGTGTGTGTTTGTGTGTGTTAATGTATGTGTGTGTGTGTGTGTGTGTGTGTGTGTGTCATTCCCTCATCTCCTAATTGACCAAACGTCCTGTGTGTCTGTCTGTATGTCACCCGGTAGTCGAGATGCTCCCAAATATTATACAGTTATGACGAACTTGAAAATGACATCAAACACCGGATGTCATATTGATAACTCTCTCTCTCTCTCTCTCTCTCTCTCTCTCTCTCTCTCTCTCTCTCTCTCTCTCTCTCTCTCTCTCGCGCCAAATAGCACAAAAAACGAAGACATTTTCAAGTTCCACACACACCCAAGGTCACGTCAGTCGTTGTTCATCCTAGGTGCTGTATCCGGTGACTCATGAAGTAACTAACGACGTCCCTGTTCATCCTGGCGTTAAAATTCAACAACACATTGTATTTATTCGGAGGATGGTAACCGACCTTGTGTAGTGTGTGTGTGTTCATCCTAGTGTTAAAAAATATTCCTAGACAGATCAGGATTTTTTTTTATTTAGAGGATGGTAACGGCACATGTCTCTGTCCTTCCTAGCGTAATAATTTATATTTTTCTATTCGTAGGACAGTCACCATCCACTTTGTTGTTCATCCTAACGTGAAAAAAACTCCAGTGGGTAGACCTGACAGGTTTCAAAATGGCCGCCAAGTACACACACAGATAGTTGGCTTCATAATATCCCGGGTGTTAATACAGGCAGCCACACTACCCACAACCACACCATGGCCATCCACACCACGGCCATCCACACCACCTATTACTATCTCTTCTCTCTGAATCCATACACAATATGTATATATATGGCGGGTTTATGCAGATAATATCGTTTTTTACCAGCGAGTGGAAGGACTTGGCTAAATTAATGTTGGCGGTTCTGTTGTCTGAGGCCTGTGCCTTTGATGGCTGGGAGATAGGTCAAAGTCTCTCTCTCTCTCTCTCTCTCTCTCTCTCTCTCACCACTTCAATAACAACGTCTACCCATATCACCTGACCTAACCTAACGTAAGCTTACCTATCGTCCACTTTGTTCTCTCTGTTAAGTGTTTAAGTGAACAAACGACAACTTTGTGAATTTATAAACAGCTTATTGGACCGGACTAATTTACATCCAGTTTACGTGTACAGCATTAAGAGTAGCATTAATTGTTGTTGTTGTTATGATGATTTATACAACCGAGGGATCCTTAATGTAATGAACCGAGGGATCCTTAATGTAATGAACCGAGGGATCCTTAATGTAATCAGCAGAGGGATCCTTAATGTAATCAGCAGAGGGATCCTTAATGTAATCAGCAGAGGGATCCTTAATGTTGGTAACTCTCGATTGTTGATATTATTATTATCATCATTATCATTACTACTACCCTCATTATCATCATTATCATTACTACTACCCTCATTATCATCATTATCATTATTTTGACACACGAAGGATGATTTAACGTTTCAGTAATGATGGCTGAGGAAGGTAATTGCTCCTCTACAACACTGAAGGATGGGGGAGGCAAACCCATCCTGGCGACCACCTCTAATGACTACCGAGACTAATTACTCTCTCTCAAGTGGCGATTAATCTTACCAGCGACTGAATGAGGAGATTTCACCGCTCTGTGTGGGTTTAGGGGGGGAGGGGGTGTGGGCACTCAAGAGCCTCACGCCGTCACTCAAACCTTTCATGGTGTTACTCAAGGGGGTATGTTGTCACTCAAGTAGTAAGGATGGGAGGATAGAAGGAAGGAAAAAGGAAAGAAAGGAAGGAAGGAAAGAAGGAGGGAAGGAAGGAAAGAAGGAGGGAAGGAAGGAAAGCAGGAGGGAAGGAAGGAAAGCAGGAGGGAAGGAAGGAAAGGAGAGACGGAAGGAAAGCAGGAGGGAAGGAAGGAAAGAAGGAGGGAAGGAAGGAAAGCAGGAGGGAAGGAAGGAAAGAAGGAGGGAAGGAAGGAAAGAAGGAGGGAAGGAAGGAAAGAAGGAGGGAAGGAAGGAAAGAAGGAGGGAAGGAAGGAAAGAAGGAGGGAAGGAAGGAAAGAAGGAGGGAAGGAAGGAAAGCAGGAGGGAAGGATGGAAAGAAGGAGGGAAGGAAGGAAAGAAGGAGGAAGGAAAGAAGAAGGGAAGGAAGGAAGGAAAGAAGGAGGGAAGGAAGGAAAGAAGGAGGGAAGGAAGGAAAGAAGGAGGGAAGGAAGGAAAGAAGGAGATAAATATATATCAGTGGGGAGGTGTGATGGCCTGTCTATAAAAGGATATAATTCGATGTTAAAGTCATATTTCTGGCCACACTTCACATGCCACAGTCGTCGGCAGTGTCAGCCACATTTTTAAATTGCCTCTGTTATTTTTCTCTCGCTGACGGTGTCCCTCCCCCCCCCCTCCCTTCCCCCTTTAGGGTTTGGGGGTTAGAGGAGGTGGTGTGAGGGGGAGAAAGGGGGAGGGAGTGAGGGGGAGAAAGGGGGAGGGAGTGAGGGGGAGAAAGGGGGAGGGAGTGAGGGGGAGAAAGGGAGAGGGAGTTAGAGAGAGTGAGGGGGAGAAAGGGGGAGGGAGTGAGTGGGTAGGAGTGGTAGTGAGAGAAGAAGTGATGGGAAGGGAGAGAGAGAGAGAGAGAGCGAGAGAGAGAGAGAGAGAGAGCTCCAGTCCTACCTCCATACATAAATACATACATACATACATACATACCCTTGCTTCAGATAGGGTGCCACTGCAACACATACACGTACAAGACACATATACCAGATGGCACTCGCGTCCTCTGGCACTATTACTACTGTTTTGTGTAGTACAGTAAGTCAACGTGTGGTAATGGTGCCTCTCTCTCTCTCTCCCTTGTGTGTGTGTGTGTGTGTGTGTGTGTGTGTGTGTGTGTGTGTGTGTGTGTGTGTGTGTGTGTGTGTGTGTGTGTGTACATTTTCTCAGCCACATCATTAAACAACTCGACATATCAAGTGCTAGTCTTCATATATCTCACCCCTCCATCCCTCACCCCTCCCCTCCCCTCCATCCCTCACCCCTCCCCTCCATCCCTCACCCCTCCCCCTCCATCCCTCACCCCTCCCCTCCATCCCTCACCCCTCCCCTCCCCTCCATCCCTCACCCCTCCCCTCCATCCCTCACCCCTCCCCTCCATTCCTCACCCCTCCCCCCCTCACCCCTCCCCTCCCCCCCTCACCCAAGTCAAACTCATTTGCTAATGCACGTAAATGTTGATCGGTTACTCTCTGGACACATCAGGTATATAAATACACCCTCCCTCCCTCCCCCCCCACCCCTCTCTCTCCCTTCCTCTCCCCACCCTTCCCTCCCCCTCCCTCCCCACCCTTCCCTCCCCCCTCCCCCCTCCCAAGCCCCCCACGTCATGCATAACACGCCCAAGTGTAATGCCCCATGACAGCCTTACCGAAATATTTCTCACCTGGCAAAGGTCTTTCTCACCTGTACAGTATTAAGTCTTTGTTGATTCCTTCTGCGTGAGCTGACTTCTGACCACGGGGAGGGGGTGTTGGGGAGGGTGTTGGGGAGGGGGTGTTGGTGGGGGTGTTGGGGAGGGGGTGTTGGGGAGGGGGTGTTGGGGAGGGGGTGTTGGGGAGGGGGTGTTGGTGGGGGTGTTGGTGGGGGTGTTGGGGAGGGGGTGTTGGGGAGGGGGTGTTGGGGGAGGGTGGTGGGGGAGGGTATTGGTGGAGGTGTTGGGGGAGGGTGTTGGTGGAGGGTGTTGGGGGAGGGTGTTGGTGGAGGTAGTATTGATGGAGAAAGTGTTGGTGAAGGAGTGTTGGAGGAGAGTGACTGCTGGAGGTTAATATTGGTGGCGGGCGTCAAGGAGGGGGACGTGACCCTCCTACACTCCGGCTACAGTAATTAAATACCTGTATGTCAGCTAAGGTGAAGGACCTGTGGGTGTGGGGGACCTGTGGGTGTGGGGGACCTGTGGGTGTGGGGGACCCGTGGGTGTGGGGGACCTGTGGGTGTGGGGGACCTGTGGGTGTGGGGGGCCCCGTGAGTGTGGGGGTATGGGGAACCTGCGGGTAAGGGTGTAGACCTGTGGGTGTGGGGGACCTGTGGGTGTAGGGGTGTGGGGGACCCGTGAGTGTGGGAGACCTGTGGGGGGAGTAAGTGACCTATAATCGTAAAAAAACGCAAATAATTGTAAAAATATGTAAAGAAAAAATAGGTAATAAAATTGGCGGCAGGAAAAATGATGTTTGTTATGTCATTCACTTGAGGGCGGCCACGAGTCCCCTGTCTAATTAAGGAGACTCTGTCATCTTCCTCCTGACGGACCTGGCGGACCTGGGACCTGTGATCTGGGACTTGGGACCTTAATTAGTAACGCGATAAACTACCTGGTAATATCCCGTAATCTCAAGGTGCACTTAAGGTTGATTATCTCTCCTAATTGCTAATGGTAAGATATTTATTCTCACTTAAAGATCTCAATGTCAGTATGGCTTACAGTGTGACGTAACTACCGGTCAAGATGACGACGATATGGGAGAGAGACTGTACTTTAAATCGATGTGTTTCTCTTACCTCGGTGGTGGAGGGAGGGGGAGATGGTGGGGTGAAGGGGAGAGGGGGAGATGGTGGGGTGAAGGGGAGAGGGGGAGATGGTGGGGAGAGGGGGAGATGGTGAGGTGAAGGGGAGAGGGGGAGATGGTGGGGTGAAGGGGAGAGGGGGAGATGGTGGGGAGAGGGGGAGATGAAGTGGATGGGGGAGGGTACATCAGGTCAATCCCAACGCCCTTAACTTCCACTCCCCAATGATTCAAAGCCAACGATATACCTGAAGTGTGTGTGTGTGTGTGTGTGTGTGTGTGTGTGTGTGTCCGCTGAGAGAGGAAGACGCCATTAAAGATTTAAACCCAAGGGTATGCTTAGCGGTAGAGAGAAGGAAGGGGAGAGATTTTGTAGAATATTTCATTATCTCACACTGTCTCTCCTTCACTCTCTCTATCTCCCTCCCGCATTCATCACGGTGGAGGTCCCAGAGGTAGGAAGGTTATATATAGAGGCCAGTGCTCACGGCTCTGACCTCCAGGGATTACCTCCGGGATTTTCGTGCCAGTGTTGATCTCTGAGTCTGGGGAGGTGTTGGGGGTGTTGGAGGTGATGAGGGGTAACGGGAGGTGTTGGAGGTAATGGGAGGTGTTGGAGGTAATGGGAGGTGTTGGAGGTGATGAGGGGTAATGGGAGGTGTTGGGGGTGTTGGAGGTAATGGGAGGTGTTGGAGGTGTTGAGGGGTAATGGGAGGTGTTGGAGGTGATGAGGGGTAATGGGAGGTGTTGGAGGTAATGGGAGGTGTTGGAGGTGTTGGAGGTGATGAGGGGTAATGGGAGGTGTTGGAGGTAATGGGAGGTGTTGGAGGTGTTGAGGGGTAATGGGAGGTGTTGGAGGTGTTGGAGGTAATGGGAGGTGTTGGAGGTGTTGAGGGGTAATGGGAGGTGTTGGAGGTGTTGAGGGGTAATGGGAGGTGTTGGAGGTGATGAGGGGTAATGGGAGGTGTTGGAGGTAATGGGAGGTGTTGGAGGTGATGAGGGGTAATGGGAGGTGTTGGAGGTAATGGGAGGTGTTGGAGGTGTTGAGGGGCAATGGGAGGTGTTGGAGGTGTTGGAGGTAATGGGAGGTGTTGGAGGTGTTGAGGGGTAATGGGAGGTGTTGGAGGTGTTGGAGGTGATGAGGGGTAATGGGAGGTGTTGGAGGTGATAAGGGGTAATGGGAGGTGTTGGAGGTAATGGGAGGTGTTGGAGATGTTGAGGGGTAATGGGAGGTGTTGGAGGTAATGGGAGATGTTGGAGGTAATGGGAGGTGTTGGAGGTAATGGG
Organism: Homarus gammarus; assembly: GCA_958450375.1. Classification (NCBI taxonomy): domain Eukaryota; kingdom Metazoa; phylum Arthropoda; class Malacostraca; order Decapoda; family Nephropidae; genus Homarus; species Homarus gammarus. The sequence continues at coordinate 89,626 of CAUDMG010003704.1, read as the reverse complement.
AGGTGTTGGAGGTGATGAGGGGTAATGGGAGGTGTTGGAGGTAATGGGAGGTGTTGGAGGTGATGAGGGGTAATGGGAGGTGTTGGAGGTGATGAGGGGTAATGGGAGGTGTTGGAGGTAATGGGAGATGTTGGAGGTAATGGGAGGTGTTGGAGGTAATGGGAGATGTATGTCCCAGAACACACACACACACACACACACACACACACGTAATAATCAATAATTCTTAGCCAAGTGATAAATTATCCCGAGTAACAAGATTAATTCAGGTAATTATTAAACACACATTAGCCCGGGGATAATCACAGCCGATGATTGCACCACAATTATCCAGATTAATCAAGGAAATTATCCAGATCTCGACAAGGTGATAATTACATCATTACGATTCAGTGTTGAGATAATTGGCCTTGGAGAATTATTCTGACTGTCAGGTGAATTAATGAAGTTTCTTATACAATAGTAATTAACTTTAAAATACGTACACGGCATAACATAACATAACATAACCTAACATAACAAAACATAACATAACATAACGTCACGCCACGCCACGTCACGTCACGTCACGTCACATCACATCACATCACATCACATCACCAAAGTTAATTCACTCACAGGTAGAAACATTGGCAACTGAATGTAGGAACAAAGGTCTCTCTCTCTCTCTCTCTCTCTCTCTCTCTCTCTCTCTCTCTCTCTCTCTCTCTCTCTCTCTCTCTCTCTCTCTCTCTCATACATACACACAACACGACACTCAAACACACATTTTCCGCCGCCTCGACCAACACAACATTTTTAGGATCAAAATTGGAATCGACCCAACAAACATGCAGGTGTGGAGGAGAGAGAGAGAGAGCGGGGAGGGGAGAGTGGTAGAGAGAGAGAAAGAAAGGAAGAAAAAAAGAAAGGAACAATTTTAGAGTCAATGTCGAGGTGCCAGTTCATTTCCCAGTCGAGTCAACAGTCGATTTAAAACTCAAAATCAAATTCAATTTCCAAAGACAGAGGGAAGTAGTGTGTGTGTGTGTGTGTGTGTGTGTGTGTGTGTGTGTCTGTGTCTGTGTCTGTGTGTGTGTGCAGGCATAAACCTCTAGCCTGTGTGTGTGTAAGATGATGATCTCTCTCTCATTAACTCACTGACTTACGTAAAAACACCCACCCACACACACACACACACACACACACACACACACACACACACACACACACACACACACCAACACACCACACACCTACACACACACACACTAGCCCACCCACACACACACACACACAAACACACTGACCCTTGCGGAACAAACAGGAAGACCATGAAAGGTGAGAATACCGTACCAGATTGGAGCCATGAAATGCATTCCAAGCGGCCACTCGATATACTTCTTTTTCTGGCCTCTGTAACCTGGAGATTGCCTGAGAGAAAAACAATATATACTGTTTATATTGTAGAGGAGAGGGGGTGAGAGGTGAGAGAGAAAGGGGTGGGGTAAGGGGGATAGGGGGGAGGTGTGGGTTAGGGGGAGAGGGGGGTGAGGTGAGAGAGAAAGAGGTGGGGTAAAGGGGTAAGGGGGAGGTGTGGGTTAGGGGGAGAGGGGGGTGAGGTGAGAGAGAAAGAGGTGGGGTAAGGGGGTAAGGGGGAGGTGTGGGTTAGGGGGAGAGGGGGGTGAGGTGAGAGAGAGAGAGGTGGGGGTAAGGGGGTAAGGGGGAGGTGTGGGTTAGGGGGAGAGGGGGGTGAGGTGAGAGAGAAAGGGGTGGGGTAAGGGGGTAAGGGAGAGGTGTGGGCTAGGGGGAGAGGAGGAAGGGTTGTTGCTAGAGACAGCTGATTGAGACACTCACTTCAAGGACAAACTCTTTGACTTTCTTTTTTCTCACTTTCTTTCTTTTTCCTTCTGTCTCCCTCCCTCCCTCCCTCCCTCCCTCCTTCCTTCCCTCCCTCCCTCCCTCCCTCCCTCCCTCCTTCCTGCGGTCGAAAGGTGGGAAGTGTGTGTGTGTGTGTACCCAGTATACACACACACACACACACATCGTAAAATATTAATATCTCTTCCTGGAATTAAAAATACGACAAGAAAAATCAATGAAAATAAAAGGAATCTACAAAAATATTTCCCTAGAGATTAATTTCC
>CAUDMG010003704.1:72500-82500 GCA_958450375.1 Homarus gammarus | reverse complement strand
TACATACATACATGCATCCATACATACATACATCCATACATACATGCATGCATCCATACATACATACATGCATCCATACATACATACATACATACATGCATCCATACATACATACATGCATCCATACATACATACATGCATCCATACATGCATCCATACATACATACATGCATCCATACATACATACATGCATCCATACACTCCCTTTGAATGAATGTTCACTAAAACAACAACAGACAACTGAACGCTGGTGACGGTTCTGTAAAGAAGTATTTCCTATCTCTCTCTCCTCTCGTGGTGAGAGAGACGGAGAGACGATAACAAGGAGAGAACATAAGAGTGTAGTAGACTGCAGCGGGTCATACTGGGCCGTCCCGTTTACACCCAACCCCTATGGCTCATATATCCATCCAACTTGTGTTTGAAGCTACCCAGCGTATTCCAGTTAATGATGATGTTTGGTAACTTGTTCCACTACTCTATTTCCAAACCAGTGTTTACCTATCTGGCGCACAAGATCACACACTCGTTCACGTCACCGACAACCATTAAAAAAGCTCGGATACAACTTGACGTACGACCATAAAGATATTCTTTTGTGATCCTCAGGACTGAAGTTGATTTACGAGTTTCTTATCAATGGTCATGATAATTCACTTTGTTGACACACACACGTCACAGGTATATTAATCAAGGTGCACTGATCTGTTTTTATAGGTTAGGTTAGGTTAGCTTAGGTTACTTAATCATCAAGAAGAATAAACCAGGGAGTACAGTAGTGTGGCCACTACAGCACCTCGTCAACACTTAATAATTAATGTAAGAGTTAACACAAGAAAGTCTACGGGGATGGCAACACATATTTCATTAACTCTGGTAAACTCTCTGTCACACACACACACACACAGACACACACACAGACACACACACACACACACACAGACACACACACACACACACACACACACACACACACACAGACACACACACACAGACACACACACACACACACACACACACACACACACACACACACAGACACACAGACACACACACACAGACACACACACACAGACACACACAGACACACACACACAGACACACACACACAGACACACACACACACACACACACACACACACACACACACAGACACACACACACACACAGACACACACACACAGACACACACACACACACACACACACACACACACACACACACACAGACACACAGACACACACACACAGACACACACACACAGACACACACAGACACACACACACAGACACACACACACAGACACACACACACACACACACACACACACACACACACACACACAGACACACAGACACACACACACAGACACACACACACAGACACACACAGACACACACACACAGACACACACACACAGACACACACACACACACACACACACACACACACACACAGACACACACACACACACACACACACACACATACACATACACACACACACACACACAGACACACACAGACACACACACACAGACACACACACACACACACACACACACACACACACACACACACACAGACACAGACACACACACACAGACACACACACACAGACACACACAGACACACACACACAGACACACACACACAGACACACACACACACACACACACACACACACACACACACAGACACACACACACACACACACACACACACACACACACACACACACACACACACACACACACACACACACACACACACTGGCCCCCTCCTACAACAGGACTATTTTTGGTGGGTCGTGATAGCCTACACTCCTCGCCCCAGGTGTAACGTATAGTACTAACCCAGTGATGTAGGTGTTCTCTCTCTCTCTCTCTCTCTCTCTCTCTCTCTCTCTCTCTCTCTCTCTCTCTCTCTCTCTCTCTCTCTCTCTCTCCACACACGCCCTCAAATAAAAACACAAATCCCAGAGAGAAACTGTAAATTGGACATCAAACTATCTACCAATACGCACTCTATCTCTCACACACACACACACACACACACACACACACACACACACACACACACCGCCATGACCCTCCTCTAGCCACGGTCAAGCCCGGAGTAACCCAGACTCGTAGACAAAGCCAGGTAAAGCCAGCAGCGTCCCACGAGAGGCTCTTCCTGCCTGACTCACTTTATTACCGGCTCTGAGTTTAATATGTGAGGCGTCCGGGGGTAGATTTACAAGAGGTCCAAGTTGCCGGGGTAACTCGCCTATTTCTCCTGGCCCCCCGGGACCTGTCGCAAGCTATAGGACACAACTTTATGACCCCTAGCGCGTCTATCTGACCTGGAGCTTTGGAGGGAGCCTTGACCTGTGTGTTTACGGTGATGACCTGTAGGTCCCAATGTTTACGGTGATGGCCTGTAGGTCCCAATGTTTAGGGTGATGGCCTGTAGGTCCCAATGTTTACGGTGATGGCCTGTAGGTCCCAATGTTTAGGGTGATGGCCTGTAGGTCCCAATGTTTACGGTGATGGCCTGTAGGTCCCAATGTTTAGGGTGATGGCCTGTAGGTCCCAATGTTTAGGGTGATGGCCTGTAGGTCCTGATGTTTAGGGTGATGGCCTGTAGGTCCTGATGTTTAGGGTGATGACCTGTAGGTCCTGATGTTTAGGGTGATGGCCTGTAGGTCCTGATGTTTAGGGTGATGGCCTGTAGGTCCTGATGTTTAGGGTGATGACCTGTAGGTCCCAATGTTTAGGGTGATGGCCTGTAGGTCCTGATGTTTAGGGTAATGACCTGTAGGTCCTGATGTTTAGGGTGATGACCTGTAGGTCCCAATGTTTACGGTGATGGCCTGTAGGTCCCAATGTTTAGGGTGATGGTCTGTAGGTCCTGATGTTTAGGGTGATGACCTGTAGGTCCTGGTGTTTAAGGTGAAGACCTGTAGGTCCTGATGCTAGAGGGTGATGACCTGTAGGTCCTGATGTTAGAGGGTGATGACCTGTAGGTCCTGATGTTAGAGGATGATGACCTGTTAGTCTGTACCCGAAGATTCACTATGACCTGTGTGTTCTAACCTGAAGAATTAGATGACCTTATATGATGACATCTTTTAGGCCGGAAATAATACAACAGTTTTAGGCAGAAGATATAACAGTTGTGGACATAAGATACAGCAACGTCTCAACTGTATGTCTTTTACATCTCTAATATTAACGTTAACAAATATATAGAAAAAATATAGAGCAAAATTCGCGTCAGTGCTTACTAAAATAACCGAGAATTACTCTGCTTTAGACACCCAGTTTAAGGATTCATTTTCTGTTATATAAGAAAACGCCATAGAAAACTTATGCTATGGGTTACTGTTTTATATGATAGGTTAATGTGTGTTAGTGTATTTTATATTAGTTTATTATATATTAGTTTTATTATATATACATATAGATTCTCGTTTATAATGTATTTCTTATATATTTTTTGCTAAGTTATCTTTATAAGATATAACAGTGGCAGATATATCGAGTAATGTCATATTGTTGAGAGTTTTATATCGTTCTTATAGCAATTAACTTGATGGTATACAGTATTTATTTAAAGTTGTAAGTGTTCAGCAGGTGTTGAGTGACGTGTTGCTTTCTGCACTGTCTAGGTATGCATTGGTTACCTCCCTGCATGATCTTTGTATGTATACTGTATTTATGCGTTGTCTGTATACATGGTGAACTGTATGTCTGTATTGTCTATGTACATGGTGAACGGTATGTCTGTATTGTCTACTGTATATACTTCCGAAAGCATTTGTAAATGTGTATGACATTTTTGCTGATTAAATGTCTACATCTATCTATCTATCTATCTATCTATCTCGTCACTCTGCTCTGTCCACTCACTCAAACACTAACACTACCCCCACAACTCCCTCCCCTCCCCCTCCCCCACTGTTTGTTTACATGCATCCCTCGTGACGTCACTCGATCGTTCTGGCGGCCATCGACGGCACTAATCCGGATTCAGAGGCTCGTTCACAGAAGCCCACACAGAAGCCCATCCGGATTCAGAGGCTCGTTCACAGAAGCCCATCCGGATTCATGTGTTGCTGCTTGATATATCGCTTACCATCACGGTCCATTAATCCCTACGTTATCTTCTAAATGCGGTTCCTCGACTGATAGATGGATAACCGCACGCCATTGTTACAGTCTCGTTGTATCCATATATTATATATTACAGTGGAAGTTCTATTTAACGCACTACAGTATATAGAGATGAATACAATACATCGAGGGTCCGTTGAATGTGAAACCTCCGTCCAGTGAACTACATACAGATGAAAGGCCGTTATATCAAGGCTCCGATAGAGATTAAAGTACGTCATACTGAGTGTCTGTTAGATGTGAAATACCCCATATAACGAACAGTATATGGATGAAGGTCCTTTATGTCGAGGGTTCATTAGATACGCAACCCCTTCTAACGGACTATATAAAAATAAGTTCGTTATATGGATGTTTCACTATTGATCAAATTAGTTTAAAATCTGTATATTTCTACACACACACACACACACACACACACACACACACACACACACACACACACACACACACACACACACACACATACACACACACACACACACACACACACACACAGGAAAAGGGAAACAATGGAGCACCTGAACTTTCGTCTTTATTCAAGACATCTTCAGATACGGTTTATATGTCTTATGATTAAGTAAATAAATTATTTCTAATATAATATACCAACCTATCTCTTGGTCTGTCTGTCTGTTGACTAAATTATGATGTGTTGGAGGGAGTGTGTGTGTGTGTGTGTGTGTGTGTGTGTGTGTGTGTGTGTGTGTGTGTGTTTGTTTTAAGTTTACTCGTATGTCAGAGAGAGAGAGAGAGAGAGAGAGAGAGAGAGAGAGAGAGAGAGAGAGAGACCTTTAACCGTCTCGCTCTCTCTCCACACATACACTCAATCACGCCTATACACACACAACACCCCTCAAACATACTCCCCATCTCCCACACCACCACACCCACACATACACCCCTCCACCCCACCACACCCTCCCCCACCCCACCACACCCTCCCCCACCCCACCACACCCTCCCCCACCCCACCACACCCTCCTCCACCCCAACCACACCCTCCCCCACCCCACCACACCCTCCCCCACCCCACCACACCCTCCCCCACCCCACCACACCCTCCTCCACCCCAACCACACCCTCCCCCACCCCACCACACCCCACACCCTCCCCCACCCCACCACACCCTCCCCCACCCCAACCACACACCACCACAGTCTACAGAGGAAGAGTAGTAAAGTATTCTCAGTGCACCATTACAGAGACCTAACCTAACCTAACCATCTAGCGCCTCCTCTCTTCACCAGTGTGTGTGTGGGGGGGGGGTGGGGTGTGTGTATGGGAGAGCATTATTTTTGTTGTATTTTCATGTCTCACACTCAAAACATACTTCAATCATGTATTCTCAGCGTATTTCATATCTCATATACAAAAATACATCAAATGTCTATTTTTTTCTGTAATTTATGTTTCACTGTACCAAGAGGAGGAGAGTTCTTAGTGTATGTCTCACGCACGTGGGTAAATGTTTATGTCTCAGTGTATCAAAGGGAAAACGCTCTTGGGAAATATTTTATTGCTCACAGTACCAGAGGTAAAGTCGTTACGGATATATATAGGAGGTATTTTATATCTCATGGTAGGTGGTGGTGATGGTGGTGTGTGGGAGGTGGTGGTGATGGGGGTGTGTCGGTGTGTGGGTGGTGGTAGTTGTGGTTGTTTGTGGGTGGTAGTATAGGTAGTACCCCCTCCACCTCCCCACCTCCCCACCTAAACACTAGCTCCGCCATTGTGTCCGTAGGGTGGATAAATTCTGATTCGTACTGTAATCTTTTGGGCCAATTAGCTAGCTTCCTCTTCACCTTCTAGCCAATCAGAAATCTTCATCGGTATATACTCGCCAATCAGAGAGCTTCATCATAAAAACGTAGCCAATAAGCTATCATTTCCATCAGGCCAATCAGCGTTCCTTTCTACCACTGACTGGCCAATCAGCTTTCATTTCCATCGCTAACTGGCCAATCAGCAGCAATCTATTCCATCGCAGCCAATCAGCGAGGGCTCTAATCCCACCGTGGCCTGCTGACAGCTTAGCGGAAGTTTATTTGCATAGTGAATAAAAGATATGGTTATGGACAGTAATATTATCTCTCTCTCTCTCTCTCTCTCTCTCTCTCTCTCTCTCTCTCTCTCTCTCTCTCTCTCTCTCTCTCTCTCTTTCTGTCTGTCTGTCACTGGAATAGAATAAATATAAAGGAAATTATTATTATTATTAATATTACACACACACACACACACACACACACACACACACACACACAGTTCAGGTAGTTAGAGGTCTCTCACTCTCCTAATTGGTTGGTTGCTAACGAGGATGGCTGAGAGTCTGTGTGTACAAACAAAGATATCTCTCATATATCTCTCTCCCTTGTTCTGTGTTAGTCTCTCCAGCGTGGGATAACTGTCTTCCTGTGAGAGATTGTGTGTGTGTGTGTGTGTGTGTGTGTGTGTGTGTGTGTGTGTGTGTGTGTGTGTGTGTTCACTGCAACCACACTACTACCACCACAACAAATATCTCGCCACCTCACTGTATGCAAATTAAGCGTACTTTACCTACCTTTGTGCTGCGGTCCTTCTTGTCCTCCCACTTCCACCACCCCCTACACCACCTATACCACTTCCACCACCCCCTACACCACCTATACCACTTCCACCCCCTACACCACCTATACCACTTACACCACCTACACCACTACGCTCGCCTTAATCCGACAGCTCCCAAGTATCCAGGGAGGAAGCGTATTATGTCAGCAGGGAGAAGCATAATCTGGTGGCCAGGGAGGGAGCATAATTGAGTGCCCAGGAAGGAGCATAATCCGTGAGCCATGGAAGAAGCGTATCGTGGGGATCCAGGGAGTCAGTGTAAGAGGAAGGCCAGGGAGTAAGCATAACAAGGAGGCCAGGGAAGAAGCATAACAAGGAGGCCAGGGAGTGAGCGTAATTGAGATTCTCTGCAGTATATAGCATACAGACTGGCCGAGAACACCCTAGTTAATACACATACACACACACACACACTCTGTATATTTCCAACTTGTCTGTGTGTGTGTGTGGGAGGAAAGGAGAGAGCAAGAGGGAACAGTGAGGGAGAGAGAGAGACTTTAAGGGCAGCAGAAGGGGACCGTCAGAACACAACCCAGAAAAGTTTTTGACTTCAGAATCCAAAAGTCACAAATTCCCCACCACCAGATTTTCAGAAATTCCCTGCCTTAATTTTTTCTTCCCCTAACCTTGCTAACCAGAGTCTCAATGCAATTTCGACGCCATATTGGATCGCCACCTTATTACTGTGGGTTAAATGAGGCAATTAGAGGCGTTCTTAACCATTTGTGTCGAAAGTTAAGCGAGTCAGTTAGAGCTCGTTAGTCAGAGTCAGTTAGACTTCGTTAGAATCAGAGTCAGTTAGAATTCGTTTGAGTCGGTTAGAGTTCGTTAGAGTCAGTTACAATTCGTTAGAGATCAATAGAGGCAGAGTCAGTTAGAGCAGCTAAAGATATTCTCACATCACCAGTTAAGGAAAAACAGGTCTTAAAGTGTGTGTGTGTGTGTGTGTGTGTGTGTGTGTGTGTGTGTGTGTGTGTGTGTGTGTGTGTGTGTGTGTGTGAATTTCCCTCTCCCTCTCCCTCATACTCTTTTCTTGTCTTCCTCTCCTCCTCCTCTTCCATTCTTCTCCTCTGTCTCCCACTCTCCTCTCCTCCTCTTCGTCTTCATTCACTCGTTTTCTCTCTTTCATTTTCACTGCATCTCCTCCTTCCCCTCCGTCGAGTTTACGTATGAAGGAATATGTTAAAGCTGGAGAGAGAGAGAGAGAGAGAGAGAGAGAGAGAGAGAGAGAGAGACACATCTTGTATCCACTACTAAGAAACTCAACATAGAGTTATACCGAAAGACAATTTATAACCATGAGACAAGACGGTCAGGGGGTCAGGGAGGGTCAGGGAGGGTCAGTTAGGGATAGGGAGTGTCAAGAGAGGTCAAGGAGTGTCAGAGGAGGTCAGGTCGTGTCAGGTAGGGTCAAGGAGTGTCAGGGGAGGTCAGGGAGTGTCAGGGGAGATCAGGAAGTGTCAGGTAGGGTCAGGGAGTGTCAGGGGAGGTTAGGGAGGGGTCGTTAATCACTTCCTGGCTCGCTCGAACACGAAGACCAAAATTAATCACCAGCTAAGAGGGAAAGAAGTGGATTTCTCTCTCTCTCTCATCTTTTTCTTTCTGTCTCTTTATTTATGCCTTTCTTGACCTCTCTCTCTCTCTCTCTCTCTCTCTCTCTCTCTCTCTCTCTCTCTCTCTCTCTCTCTCTCTCTCATCTTTTTCTTTCTGTCTCTTTATTTATGCCTCTCTCTCTCTCTCTCTCTCTCTCTCTCTCTCTCTCTCTCTCTCTCTCTCTCTCTTCATCTTTTTACTTGTCTTTCTCTCACTTTTCTCACATTATATCTCTTTCTCTCTTTTTCTTACATTATCCACAAGTTCATTGGTGTTTGATAAGCCAATCAGGATGAGCTTCTTCTTGTTTATTGGTAAACACGAGACGGCGACCAATGAGAGCAAGTAAATACAAGACGCTGACCAATGAGAGAGAGAGTAAACAACAGGGACCGACCAATCAGTACTCGTGTTTGTAAGTTACCCCGCAGGCAAACACACCATCAAGAAGCGAGTGTTTGTGTGTGTGTGTGTAGTGAGTTTTGTCAGACCAAACCCAGCCAGTAGAAAAACATACATATGAGGAAGGTCTACCAACAGGTGGCGGTTATTGTTTGTAAAATGTGAGGATGCTTTATCGCCTCAGGGGCTTTACTGTATATGATATTACTGTCCATATGTGTCATCAGTTCTCTGGTATGGAAGCTTTGTTCTTGGCGGGAGGTGTAATAGTTGTTTATCAGACCACAGCTTAGAGAAGAACAACACATATAGCAGTAACTGTATGAGCAAGTGCACACCCACATCAGTTGACCCACCTACAGTAATAAACGAGATTAAGACCTGACCCAACAAAGGTCACGGTCACGAAGGGAAAAGGGGTTCCCTCTCCCATGTGATGGGAGACCAGGTGGCGTGATCTCGTTAATCCAAGAAACTACCCTCCAGCCAGTACACCGACACCTGACCAAACACACCTGGCCAGACAGGGTGGTAATAATTAGGAGACGACATCTGCTGCCCGGAGACCACCAAAAAAGGGGCCTACAGCTCCTTCCAAGGGCACACAGAGACAAAAGGAGACAGAACCCAGAGCCAGACGTAGTCACACTCGGTCACAAGTCGAGGTCGGGACTTCCCTTCCCAGCACCGAGTCCCCAGCTGGCAAAGTCTCCCCCAGGACCACTCACCCCAGCAGTGCCAGGCCCTGCAGTCAGATTCCCCTCCCGCTGGGCCTCCCTCAGGTCACACGTGAGTCATTGTCAGGGCGATCCATAGGGTGAGTTACTTACGGTGGGAAGTGTATCCATGTCCGAGAGTCAGTGTCTCGTAACGTTGATATAATGATCTATTAATGTGTTCAGTTAACTAATAAATAGCTTTACTTAGAAGTGTTGTTTATCAGATTTCCCCTAAGAACATATTAACGGTTAAATAATCATTCAGCCACGCTACCAACTTTAACAATCCTACAACTATAACTGACTTTATCTTCTATCCGAGTGTACCACATGTCTCTCTCTCTCTCTCTCTCTCTCTCTCTCTCTCTCTCTCTCTCTCTCTCTCTCTCTCTCTCTCTCTCTCTCTCTCTCTCTCTCTCTCTCTCTCACCAGGTAATCACACAGTAAGGCTCAGGAGAGAAAAATAGTTAGACTGATAGTAAAAGTGTGAGGGGCTTAGATCCGCCGTGTTGCTGGTGGT
>CAUDMG010003704.1:65000-67500 GCA_958450375.1 Homarus gammarus | reverse complement strand
TATTTATCACATATTTTAATTACCTCTGTTTATATATAACGAGGTTCTCACCGTAACAACGAAGAGTTAAGTGTGTCAACCAGCGCCATCTATTATTCGTTTGGTGAAGCTCTTACAGCGGTTTGAGTTGCGTCTCTGAGTAAAATAGACAAAGAGACAAAGAAAACGTTGAAGGAAGGAGGGAGGACGAGGGGGACTACACAAGCCGACGCTGAGCCGCCCTCCGTCCTATTCACACTTCATATACCCTGTACATTGGTCGTGTAAATATAGGCTTAAGTCTCTCGCTGCCTCAAGCTGGTGCAGTGCGGCTTGTTTTCGGAATGCTTGTCTGTTAGTGTGTTAGTCTTGTCACAACTTCTGTAAGCTGTTGAGGTCTTCCCTAAAATATATAAAAATATATTTTCAAAAGTTTAGAACAACATTTGGCTGTGGTTTAAGGTGTTTACATAAATATTTACTTCCATATATCAACATCTCCACTCTATTTTATGTACGTATTAATATGTATGTATAATCATAAACACACATACATACATGATATAGTCATACACATATGGACTGTTAGAGAGGGAGACCAGGGGACTTTATTTTATTTTATTTTCCATATTTTACGATGACTGGCGACACTTGTGACGTGTTATGGTCGGTCGCCGCGCGGACACCTTCATCAGCTGCTGTCTACATAACATACAGACTTACCATTTATAGTATGTGATACTCTCTCCATACAACACAAATACATCATTTGTAATATGTAACACACACACACACACACACACACACACACACACACACACACACACACACACACACACACACACACACACACACACTCAATACAAAATACAAGTTATTAGTCATAGTTCAGAAATTTATGGATAAGGTTATACAATAGTTTATAAGAGATACAACGAGATATACATCAGTGTGAGAGGACTACAACACCTGATAGTTTACGAGAAATACAGTAACCGATACCAAAACTACAGCGAGGTTCTGAACTGATCCCTTTAAATGCAAATTGGGCGTCGCCTCTACACCTGTGATCTGATGTAACTTATCTCTTGGTGTTTTGAGAGAGGTTTAGGGTGTCTCTCTCTTTCTCTCTCTATTTTTGTATTTTTTCTCTCTGTTTACTTTTCTCCTCCATTTCTCCCTTTTTATTTCTATCCGTTTCTTAGTTCTCTCTCTCTCTCTCTCTCTCCCTCCCCCTCTCTGTCTTTCTTTCTCTCTCTCTACTTTCCTCCCTTTTTATCTCTATCTGTTTATTCTTCATTCCATCATACTTTCTTTCTTTTTTCTTTCTTTCTCTCCCCTGTCTCCCTCTGCCCATTTTTTCCATCTTATATAATCCTCCTCCTCCTCCTCCTCCTCCTCCTCCTCAGCATCATCCTCCTCCTCCTCCTCCTCCTCCTCCTCCTCCTCCTCATCATCATCATCATCATCATCATCATCATCATCCTTCTCCACCACATTCACTCACTATCTTTGTTAATGATAAAGCGATCAGGTGGGTTATTATGCACCCTCTTTTTTATGGTGGGTGTAATTGCATATCACTTGCCCATTACCTGTCTGTTGAGGTTTTTTGTTTTGTCCACACGATAACTTCAGTTCTACTCAGTGAATTTTAATCAAACTTTAGCAAGATATTGTCCTGAGGGTTAGACAGATGCCTATTGATTTTGAGGTCAAAGGTCATGGGTGGGTGGTTTTTGTGTCTCTATTGGTGTTTTATTTACTGAAGAAAATTGGTCATTTTTGTCATCAAGAGAGGGACGGGAGGAATCCATAATATACATACATACATACATACATACATACATACATACATACATACATACATACATACATACATTGACAGACAGACAGACAGACAGACCCACATGACACAACCTTAACAGTTAGGTGAAGCGGGGGATAACAATGATCGCTAGAGGTCACTAAAGTTCACACTCCACCTCATACAAATAGGTTTCGAGGACGATGTACAGGAGCTTAGCCTCGAGGATGAGCTACAAGTCAAGTGTTTGTCTGTAAGAGAAAGGAAGACTGTTTATAGACGTGTTTATACATGTTATATATGTATAATGTATGTATGAAATATGTATATAGTATTCATGTCATTCAATTAATCTGAGGGTTGGCAACCATGGCCCTCCACACACACACACACACACAGAGAGAGAGAGAGAGAGAGAGAGAGAGAGAGAGAGAGAGAGAGAGTCGTCAGACACTAAATAACCAATTATGATATTAGACTGGGAATTGACTGTCCTCCTCCTCCTCCTCTTCCTCCTCTTTCTACTTCCCCTCTTTCTCCTCCTCCTCCAACTCTTCCTCCGACTGCTTCTTTTCCTACCCCTCCTCCTCCTCCTCCTCCTGCTCCTTCTCCTCCGTTCTATTATTTCAGGGTACAGGAGGAAACGTGGAGAGGAAGAGAAACACAAAGAAGAGGTGAGGAAGACAAAGGGAGAGTTATAAAGGGAGAATGATG
>CAUDMG010003704.1:0-57500 GCA_958450375.1 Homarus gammarus | reverse complement strand
TCGCTTGCCGCAGCTCGCGGTAATCCTCGGCTTGTACAACGTGTCAGTGCGGCTAACTTGCGGCACTCTGGCCTGTAGCGTGGTGACCTGATCCACCAGTGTGTTAAGGGGTCAGATGACTATAACAGGGTGACTCTCCCTCCCTCCCTGGGCCCAACAAGGTCATGTGAGGGATGGCGTGACACCAGACCATCACTCACTGTGTGGAAAACCGCCAGCTCCGGCGCTGGTACTGTGATATGAACTACTTCTTTACTCCCTCGTCACTTGCCGTCACCTTGGGTAATAACACACACGGTGAATATTGCCAGAATATCTTAAAAAAAAAACAAGAAAAACATTCATTTGGGAAAATATTTAAGTGGTAATGAAATAGACTTGATATCGTCTTGAGGACATTGTGTAGTGGTCCTTGTGACTCCCGGAGGACCTCAGGTAACACCCTGAAAAATACCTGTCCACACCTGGGTAATTATATACCTTGAAAGTAATTAAAATATACCTTTACAAAGTTCTAAAACACAAACGACGGCGCCTCTTGTGATGACTGCCAGTACACACACACACACACACACAGCCTTGATATACACCACTAACTTCTGAGCCAGTGTGTGTATACGTGTGTGTGTGTGTGTGTGTGTTTGTCCATGCATCATGTTAATCTAGAAACAAAATTAAATAGCTCAGAGGACAAATTTACTGGTGGAAAGCACAAGCCATTAGTTGAAGACATAATTAACTCTAGATGGGTTCATAAACCCGAAAAGACATTAAGGAAAAGTTAATTAACCTTATTGGAATATTAAATGGCCCTGACAACTTCCTCACTCCACAAGGTAAGTTAAATAGCCACTGTAATTAACTTTAAGTAGATGTTAAATGGCTGATATCTTCATTAACTTAGAGGTGTAAGTTAAATTGCCATGAGAGTCAATTAGAGGTTTAGGTAGTTTGGGTGATTAAGAAGTTGGTATAAAGGTCTTGATCAAGATAGATGAATTATTTGGCTTCTTCCTCTGACACTCTCGTGGATTGTATGCTTATTAGTGGCCCAGATATTGACACACACACACTGTACACACACAGACACACTGTACACACACACACTTATTGTGCATACACACACAGAAACACCGTACAAACACACTGTACACACACACACACACACACCGTACAAACACACTGTACACACACACACACACACACACACGCACACACGCACGCACACAGACACACACAGAGTGGACTACTGCACCACCCTCGTCATCACCACCTCCTGCCACCGGCGGCCCCCCACCCAACTCGCGCAGTCCGCCACTACAACAAAATTCAGCCCATAAGAGCCCGCACCGATAGATATAAGAATAGCACCATCCCATCTGTTGTTAAAATAATAAACAACTCCTGATTTATGTACTGTACAGCCCTGTAAATGTATTCAATGCATATTATATCATTATGTCTAAATCAAATGTAAGTCTGTATATTTTCAGCCACACGGCTGCAACTCTATTAATAAACCGTTTATTATTACTATTATTATTACACTGTACAATGAAAGACAAAAGTCGTGTCGTGAAATTTGGTGAAAACATATGCCGAAGGGCTAAACTTTTGGTGCGCTCTGCCCTTTGGCTCTCATGATGTTTCACGAGTTATATTTAATCCTCGGACAAAACCGTGACACGACTTTTGTCTTTGATTGTACACACACACACACACACACACTTTTACAACCACCACCTACAACCATAAGAACATAAAAATGGAGGAAACTGCAGCGGGCCTATTGGCCCATGCTGGGATGTTCCGTTTACACCCAACCCCTATCGCTCATATCCAACCTATGTTTGAAGCTATCCAGGGTATTCGAGTCAATAATGATGTTTGGTAACTTGTTCCACTTATCCACTACTCTATTTACAAACCAATGTTTACTTATTTCGCGCCTAAATCTAAATTTGTCGAATTTAAAACCATTGTTACGAGTTCGCTCCTGGTTGGATAGTTTGAGTACCTTTGTAATGTCCCCTTTGTTTCGCCCTGACTTCCATTTATACACCTCGATCGTATCGCCCCTCACTCTACGTCTCTCGAGGGAGTGCAAATTAAGATGCTTTAACCTGTCCCTCGTCAGCAAATTTACTTATGTTACTGTCTACGCCTGTATCCAAGTCATTTATGTATACGGAGTCAGTGCAGCGAAAACTGACGAAAATTATTCCGGGACTTAGAAACCTTCTATGTCAAGATAGATTAAAGAAACTTAACTTGCATTCCCTAGAAAGACGAAGAGTGCGGGGAGATATGATGGAAGTATTTAAGTGGGTGAAAGGAATCAATAAAGGCGATATAGATAAAGTTCTTATAATGTCCGAGCAGGATAGGACTCGGAGCAACGGATTTAAGTTGGATAAGTTTAGGTTCAGGAGGGAGATAGGAAGGAACTGGTTCACAAATAGGGAGGTAGATGAGTGGAACAAGCTTAGCAACTTTGTGGTAAGTGCTGGAATGCTGGAAAGTCTTAAAAGGAGGCTAGATAGATTCATGGACGATAGAGTGGTTGTAACTCTCGACAAGAGCTGCCATGCACAGGCCAACTGGCCTATTGCAGACTCCTTATTTGCTTATGTTCTTATAATAAATAATTATGGTCCAAGTACTGAGCCTTAGGGTACTCCACCACTAGTGACGTTACCCCAATCGGATTTAGTGCCGTTAATGCTCACTAGCTGTTTCCTGTCCTGTAACCACGCCCTAATCCATTTTAGAATATCTCCTTTAATGCCATGAGCCTTCACTCTTCTTATTAGTTTTTCGTGAGGGACTCTGTCGAAGGCTTTACTAAAGTCAAGATATACCACATCACAGTCGTGCCCGTCATCTGATTCGAAAACAGCTGAAAATAATGTTAATAGATTAGTTAGACATGAACGCCCGCTTGTGAAGCCATGCTGGGAATCATTGATCAACTTGTGCTTCTCCAGGTGGTTTCGAATAGAGTTTGAAATTATTGCTTCCAGTAATTTGCCTACTATTGATGTTAGACTGATTGGACGGTAGTTAGAGGATAGTGATCTATCTCCCTTCTTGAAAATCGGTATTACATTCGCTTTCCTCCAGGATTCTGGTACTACACCCGTTTTTAATTACATGCTAAGCTCTTCCTTACATTCCTTTAATATTCTGGCAAATATCTCCTCGGGACCAGGTGACTTATTAGGCTTTAGTTTGTCTATTTGCTTACTAACATCGTTACTAGTCACTACTATCTCGCTTAATTTATTTTCTTCACTGTCTCTGTATAGAGTCGGTGCCTCGGGTATCATGTTTAAATTTTCGGTGGTGAAAACTGTTGAAAAATATTTATTCAGATTATTGCTCATTTCTCCGTCGTTATCAGTTAGCTCGCCGGTATCTGACTGTATTGGTCCAATCTTTTCTCGTGTTTTAGTTTGATGCATTTGATAGAGTCCCTTGGGGTTTGACTTCGCCTCCCTTGCTACCTTCAGTTCATTAATAATCTCGGAGGTAAACTTCGCGATTTATTCTCCAACCTGTTGCCTTCCTTTGTCCAATAATGTTCTTTAAATATTTATTTATCCATTTAGAGTCATTGTTGTCTGATCTGAGCTTTTTGTATGGTGTGTTCTGCCTTTGTGCATTTTTTAACTCCTTATTAAAATTGTTGTGGAACTCGTCAACCTCAGATCCCGTGAGGTTATCGTTGTTAGGTCTCCAGGTAGAGTGAGCTCGCCCTCTGTGGGTACAATGTGTGAGGTCACCTCACGTGAGGTCATATAATCCATCCCCAAATGTGATACCTCTTCTCTCAGCTGTCTTTTCAACCTATCAAAGTTTGCCTTTCTGAAATCTGGGACTTTAATGGAATTTCCTTGCGACTGCCATTAAATTCTAATATGAATCTTACTTCTTTGTGATCGTTGTTAGCGAGTTCGTTCCCTGCCTCCACACTACTAATGAGGTTTTCTCTGTTAGACAGAATAAAATCTAGTATATTATTACCCCGGGTGGGTTCGCTTATATGTTGATCCAGGAAACAGTCCTGAGCTGTTTCAAGAAAATCCTCTGATTCTGAGTTACCTGTAAGGTTGATCCAATCTATGTGGCTAAAGTTAAAGTCGCCTACTATACAGACTTTGCTAAGCCTGGCTGCCCTGAGCATTTCATCCACAAATAAGTCGCCATCACCTACAACCATCACCTACAACCACCACCTACAACCACCACCTACAACCACCACCTACAACCATCACCTACAACCATCACCTACAACCACCACCTACAACCACCACCTACAACCATCACCTACAACCATCACCTACAACCATCACCTACAACCACCACCTACAACCACCACCTACAACCACCACCTACAACCACCACCTACAACCATCACCTACAACCATCACCTACAACCACCACCTACAACCACCACCTACAACCATCACCTACAACCATCACCTACAACCATCACCTACAACCATCACCTACAACCATCACCTACAACCACCACCTACAACCACCACCTACAACCATCACCTACAACCACCACCTACAACCATCACCTACAACCATCACCTACAACCACCACCTACAACCATCACCTACATCCACCGCCGACAACCATCACCTACAACCACCACCTACAACCACCACCTACAACCACCACCTACATCCACCGCCGACAACCATCACCTACAACCATCACCTACAACCACCACCTACAACCACCACCTACAACCACCACCTACAACCATCACCTACAACCACCACCTACAACCATCACCTACAACCATCACCTACAACCACCACCTACAACCATCACCTACATCCACCGCCGACAACCATCACCTACAACCACCACCTACAACCATCACCTACAACCATCACCTACAACCACCACCTACATCCACCGCCGACAACCATCACCTACAACCATCACCTACAACCACCACCTACAACCACCACCAGCTGGATGGGTCAGGGCCATCTGAGGTAGCCAGGTGGTTATTGCACATGTTTTGAATTAATTTAATAACACAACTTTGCAACTCAGTGATAATTGAGTTGGAACATAATGGTGATGGCGGGTGTATTATTATTAATATTATTATTGTTATTATTATTATTGGTATTATTATTATTGTTATTATTATTATTGGTATTATTATTATTATTATTATTGTTATTATTATTGTTATTATTATTGTTATTATTATTAATATTATTATTGTTATTATTATTGTTATTATTATTATTGTTATTATTATTATTGTTATTATTATTGTTATTATTATTATTGTTATTATTATTGTTATTATTATTGTTAATATTATTATTGTTATTATTATTATTAATATTATTATTGTTATTATTATTATTATTATTGTTATTATTATTGTTGTTATTATTATTATTTTTATTGTTATTATTATTATTGTTGTTATTATTATTATTTTTATTGTTATTATTATTATTATTATTATTATTATTATTATAAGTGATTAGTTATTATTGTTGTTGTTGTTGTTGGTAGTAGTAGTAGCATGACCACCACTACTGAGGCAGGTAGGTCAGGGTTACAATGAAGATGAACGGTAACAGTAACTCCGGGTTATAAAAACAATGGCACCTTAAGGGCCCGCATCCTCCTGTGTTTTATGGCCACCGTTTTTATAAGGGAGAATACCTCCCCTGGGTGAGAGAGAGATAAGGAAGAAATAATTAATGAGACAATGTACAAAGGTAAAGAAAGAAAGAAAGAAAGAAAGAAAGAAGACAGTAAATGAGAGACAAAGAGAGAATTAGAGGCAAATAAAAAAAAGAGAATGCAAATAAAGGCAAAACTAAGAGACATAGACATACACACAGACACAGACAGACAAACACTCACCAACATAAAAACTACGATAATACACAGACAAATATTCAGACACACACTGTATGTATGACAGGAGGACTTTACCACCCAGTCTGTCTTTTCACTTCCTGTCACGCTAATATGACAGGTATTGACAGGTAACCCGGAAGCCAACCACCAGGTAACGTCTAGCTGCAGGTAATGTTAATGACTGGTGTGAGGTGTGAATTATTTATCACGTGTGTGTGTGTGTGTGTGTGTGTGTGTGTGTGTGTGGTGTGTGTGTGGGTGTGTGTGGTGTGTGTGTGTGTGGGTGTGTGTGTGTGTGGGTGGTGTGTGTGTGTGGGTGTGTGTGGTGTGTGTGGTGTGTGTGTGTGTGTGTGTGTGTGTGTGTATTGTTTACACCTTTTTAGACTCTCTCTTCCCCTAATATTAATTAATTGATAAAATTTAATCATGAAGACAAGTTCGAGGCAAGGGGCGAGGAGGAGTAGAGAGGGGAGGAGAGAGAGAGAGAGAGAGGGGCGAGGAGGAGTAGAGAGGGGAGGAGGAGAAAAGAGGAGATTTTTTAAAAATGTTTAGAATGAGATATGAAAGAATTGATAAAGGAGGAAATAGAAAGCAAAAAATAAAAGTTAAAGGCTTCAAGGTAAAAGCTAAAAGAGCTTATCATCTGGCAGTGAAGCTTGGAAGACCACCCAAGCTAACAGAGCTAAGTATGCTTCCGGACTGACTTGAAAATGCTAAGCTAAGTGTGTTTTCCCACTCTCTAACTTGGATATGTGGAAAGCTAAGCGTAGGGGTAACAGCTAAAGTATATTCCAGAGACTCAACCTTAAAAAAAAAGCTAAGTTCTTCGTAGACTTAATGTTAGCGTGGGAAGCTATATAGGAGCCTACAATCAGCTTTCCACCTCACTGCAAGAGACTCAATGCGCGTTAGCACAATCGGATTAGCTTGACAAACGACAATACGTCAGCTTTCCACATAGCTGAACGGTCCTGAAAGAAGTACCATTAGCTGCCTCCATTGAGTGGGTAGGAGTGGAACCTTCACTCTGGGGGAGAGAGTGATGGTCTGAGTGCCTTGTGAACCCGTGTGAGTGTATTGTAAAGTGTGTTGGTGAAAGAGAACGTCCGGGTGAGTGTATTGGTGGATGAGAACACTTGGTTGAGTGCACAGTTGGATGAGTACGTTCCTGAGAGTGCACAGTTGGATGAGTACGTTCCTGAGAGTGCACAGTTGGATGAGTACGTTCCTGAGAGTGCACAGTTGGATGAGTACGTTCCTGAGAGTGCACAGTTGGATGAGTACGTTCCTGAGAGTGCACAGTTGGATGAGTACGTTCCTGAGAGTGCACAGTTGGATGAGTGCGTTCCTGAGAGTGCACAGTTGGATGAGTACGTTCCTGAGAGTGCATAGTTGGATGAGTACGTTCCTGAGAGTGCACAGTTGGATGAGTACGTTCCTGAGAGTGCACAATTGGATGAGTACGTTCCTGAGAGTGCACAGTTGGTTGAGTACGTTCCTGAGAGTGCACAGTTGGATGAGTACGTTCCTGAGAGTGCACAGTTGGATGAGTACGTTCCTGAGAGTGCACAGTTGGATGAGTGCGTTCCTGAGAGTGCACAGTTGGATGAGTACGTTCCTGAGAGTGCACAGTTGGTTGAGTACGTTCCTGAGAGTGCACAGTTGGATGAGTACGTTCCTGAGAGTGCACAATTGGATGAGTACGTTCCTGAGAGTGCACAGTTGGTTGAGTACGTTCCTGAGAGTGCACAGTTGGATGAGTACGTTCCTGAGAGTGCACAGTTGGATGAGTACGTTCCTGAGAGTGCACAGTTGGATGAGTACGTTCCTGAGAGTGCACAGTTGGATGAGTACGTTCCTGAGAGTGCACAGTTGGTTGAGTACGTTCCTGAGAGTGCACAGTTGGATGAGCACGTTCCTGAGAGTGCGTTAATAAGTGAGTACGTCTGGGAGAGTACATTACAGTGTACAAGGTGTTACATGAGTACAGGAGTATATAGTGAGGACTGGAAACCCACCGGCCCTCAGCGTGAACAATGACCCACCAAGGCAGCTGTTAAGAGGTTACAGTGCCAAGGTGTGCCAGTAATGACCTTGTTACTCCAGCGACCACTGCGGCGGCATTGGTGGTGGTCTCTCTCTCTCTCTCTCTCTCTCTCTCTCTCTCTCTCTCTCTCTCTCTCTCTCTCTCTCTCTCTCTCTCTAGACACCAGTGATTCAGCCTCTCTCACAAGTGACACATTATCTCGTGTCATCTCCGCTACCAACACACCGGGTCATAAGCTGTATTCATCAGCACAATGTCAGCCTCTACTGACTAACTGATAAACTTTTCTTGTCACGTGAGGGAGTTTTATCTTGCCATTCACGTATCTAGATAAATGTGTTTACCAATCCTAACTGACGTAGTGTAGGACATTTTTCCGTCTGATTTGGGTTCACAGGCAACACAGTATATTCGCTGTCGGACGTATGACCAACATCCCTCCTGAACTAACGCAGCTTTGACGATTTATTTTTTTTTCGTGTTGTTTTATTGTTTGTTCGTGTTTTAGGTTTTTTCCGTGTGGGGTAAAAATATTCACCGTGGCTTTGAAAACTCCTGCCAGTTTTTTTTTTTTTTAAACAAAGATTTTTGGCGGCTAGAAATGAAAATGGGTTCTGGCGTGTGTGGGTGTTTGTGTGTTTGGATATGTGTAAGGGGTTTGTGTGTTTGTTTATCTGTGTGGGTGTGTGTGTCATTCCCTCTACGAACGATGACTTAATTTAAGAACAATGGGTCAGCCTACTCGTCCTCAAAGGGTTAAGTCATCGTCCTCAAAGGGTTAAGTCATCGTCCTCAAAGGGTTAAGTCATCGTCCTCAAAGGGTTAAGTCATCGTCCTCAAAGGGTTAAGTCATCGTCCTCAAAGGGTTAAGTCATCGTCCTCAAAGGGTTAAGTCATCGTCCTCAAAGGGTTAAGTCATCGTCTCAAAGGGTTAAGTCATCGTCCTCAAAGGGTTAAGTCATCGTCCTCAAAGGGTTAAGTCATCGTCCTCAAAGGGTTAAGTCATCGTCCTCAATGGGTTAAGTCATCGTCCTCAAAGGGTTAAGTCATCGTCCTCAAAGGGTTAAGTCATCGTCATCAAAGGGTTAAGTCATCGTCCTCAAAGGGTTAAGTCATCGTCCTCAAAGGGTTAAGTCATCGTCCTCAAAGGGTTAAGTCATCGTCCTCAAAGGGTTAAGTCATCGTCATCAAAGGGTTAAGTCATCGTCCTCAAAGGGTTAAGTCATCGTCCTCAAAGGAGTATCGTCTCAAGGTTAGTCATCGTCCTCAAAGGGTTAAGTCTAAAGGTCATCGTCTCAAAGGTTAGTCTCGTCCTCAAAGGGTTAAGTCATCGTCCTCAAAGGGTTAAGTCATCGTCCTCAAAGGTTAGTCTCGTCCTCAAAGGGTTAAGTCATCGTCCTCAAAGGGTTAAGTCATCGTCCTCAAAGGGTTAAGTCATCGTCCTCAAAGGGTTAAGTCATCGTCCTCAAAGGGTTAAGTCATCGTCATCAAAGGGTTAAGTCATCGTCCTCAAAGGGTTAAGTCATCGTCCTCAAAGGGTTAAGTCATCGTCGTCATCGTCCTCAAAGGGTTAAGTCATCGTCCTCAAAGGGTTAAACTAAAATAAATGTAAAAAAAAAACCAGTTCCTCGTGGTCACTTTCGCCTACAAATTGGATGCTGTCATACAAATGCCTTCCTGTATCACGCCGAGTTTATGTGGTGCCAGTAAATGTATAGGTGCAATATGTGTACCTACAGTATGTGTTTACATGAATGGCTGTAGGGGTGAGGGATGTGTTGTGGTGTGCTGTAAGGGTGTGTGGATGGATGAGGGTGTGTTGTGGTGTGGTGTGCTGTAAGGGTGTGTTGTAGGGGGTGTGTGGATGGATGAGGGTGTGTTGTGTTGTGGTGTTGTTGTAATAGATTATAACTTGTTGTAGTTCACTATTTTGTATAATAAACGTAGACTAGCTGTTGAAATTCAATGTCTGTTTCAAATAATTCAAAGCTAAACTCTCTCTCTCTCTCTCTCTCTCTCTCTCTCTCTCTCTCTCTCTCTCTCTCTCTCTCTCTCTGTACTTGCATTTGTCTTCTCTACTATTTATACTTCGCTCAGTCCAGTTCCCTTCAGCTATTCACACACACTCTCTCTGTTTATCTATGTAAATTCTCTTTCTCTCTCTCTCTCTCTATGTCCCTTTGTATCTATACGTATTCCTCTCTCTCTCTCTCTCTCTCTCTCTCTCTCTCTCTCTCTCTCTCTCTCTCTCTCTCTATCAATCAGACTCACAGAGGCGGTATAAAACTTTACTTTCTCCAGAAGAAAGTATAAAAGTTTACAAAAATTTGATTTCGTCATATTTTCAGTGAGTCACTCAGACCATCAGCTGGTTATGGGTGTGGAGTGGTTGGACGGTGCTGTGATGCTGTTATGGTGCTGTGATCTGGTGCTGTGTTCTGGTGCTGTGGTGCTGGGTTAATGTGATGCTGTTATGGTGCTGTGATCTGGTGCTGTGTTCTGGTGCTGTGTTCTGGTGCTGTGGTGTTGGGTTAATGTGATGCTGTTATGGTGCTGTGATCTCGTGCTGTGTTCTGGTGCTGTGTTCTGGTGCTGTGGTGTTGGGCTAAAGTGATGCTGTTATGGTGCTGTGATGATGTGTTGTAGTTGTTTGATGTTGTAAAGGGATACTAAGGTGCTGTGATGGCTGAGTGACGCTGTTATGCTGTTATATTACACATATAACGCTACGATGAATATAAAAACCTTGTATTGTATATATAACTAAACAATATATATATAAATATATATATATTCATATATTTCACAAGCCCAATAAAGCACGCGGACTTCTAAATACAATCAACACCTCAACCCGCCAGGATTCGAACCCACGGCCCACGAGCCTATGACTGTGACCGGGGAACGCTAACACTTTATCACAGACAAACAAACAAAATTACAAGCATTCACTCGTTTTACTACCAGCCTCACTAACTACACACACACACACACACACACACACACACACACACACACACACACACACACTCTCACACACACACACACACAGACACACACACACACACACACACACAGACACAGACACAGACACACACACACACACACACACACTCTCTCACACACACACACACACACACACACACACACACACACACTCTCTCTCACACACACACACACACACACACACACACACACACTCTTCTCTCTCACACACACACACACACACACACACACACACACACACACACACACAGACACACACACACACACACACACTCTCTCACACACACACACACACACACACACACACACACACACACACACACACACACACACTCTCTCTCTCTCTCTCACACACACACACACACACACACACACACACATTCTGATAATTCACCTAAGCACATTAAAACACCTCCAAAATGTACAGTTAGGTGAGCATAATTGTTTTTTATTGAGGCTGTACTGTAGTTACGGCAAATACTATATTAAGTGAGTTTATGATAATACTCTACATGGTTGGTGTGATTATTGTGTAATGTGTGTAGTAGTTTGTGAGAGTGATGATGGTTATGGAAAGTGTGTTGATAATAGTAATAATAATAATACTAATAATATAGGTTAAGAGCAGGGTCGCCACTTGGAGTAATCCCCCGCGGTCACCTGCTGTGGAGTTTTGGGTGATAGAATATTTAACTCTCCCGCTATCAATAAATAAAGAAACTGTCCAGGATTACCTTTAAAGTCACCAGCGTTGTCCTGACCTACATCCACCACCGCTCACCTAGCTACAGTGTTCCCCAAGGTGACCAGAGGATAGGATTAAATAAAATAAAACATCCACCATTGTCGTTTCATTGATATTATTGTTTATGACTACGCTTCAATGTTTTCGTCATTTAAGCTTGTTTTCTTGGGCTTTATGGGTAGAAATAATTTTTTAAAGCTGTGGAAAAGGATAATATGGTCAGCTTGACTTTGAAGGGATGTGTAGTGATATGTTTGTCGGGAGGGAGAATTTGTGTCAGTAAGGAATAACATTTGTATGATTTTTTTAAGCTTACGCGTATATTTCGGACTTGTATGATAAAATATTAATACAACCATATCAATAAAATTCAGACGTAGAAAAATCGATAATAAAATAGGTATTATCGATTAAAATATTAATACAAAACTAATGATAATGGAGATAATGTGGTCTAAAGGTTAATGGGACAGGCGCCATCTATTTTATGATTCATTGCCCGTATTTATGTCGATATCGTTGTATAATAAAGTCATAAAAATAACATTATGGTAAAATTAACCACACGAACCTTGTCAAATAAATATAACTGGAAGAGACTACGAGCCGAAAACAATAACGACATCATAGTCCAAACACAAATCAAATTACCCATATTTAACATTTTAACTTACCCAAACGACATAACATCCAGGGAATAATTTTTTTAGTTAAGTTGGTTTAGGTTGAGTTAAGTCTTGTCGCCTGCTATCATTAATGTTTTATCCTCGTAGCTTCCCTGGCGGACCCTCCCTGTTTACGGTGTCGCCTGCCAGGGAAACTTTCTGCCTTATTTCCGTCATTTCATACTTATGTTCCACTTTCCCTACGGCCAACTTTGTGCCCTTTTAAGACCAAAACAAATATATGTTTAGAAATATCATTACCAGGTTTAGGGTGAATACTGAGAAGTCCATTTCCTTAACCTTTATCAATAATAATAATAATAATAATAATAATAATTATAATAATGGCCAGAAATATTAATAAGTATCTTCTTATAAAACTCTTTTTACATTTATACATATTATACAACTTATATAGACACTATATATATCCTCACTTTATAAACTTTATATATATATATATATATATATATATATATATAATATATATATATATATATATATATATATATTTATATATATATATATTTATATATATATAATATTTATATATATATTTATATATATATATATATATATATATATATATATATATATATATATATATATATAATATATATATATATATATATTTTATCCCTTTATAAACTTGAAATATATGCTCCCTATAGCCCAGAATATACGCTCATGAGTTATAATTACAGGTTAAATATAACTACTAATAACATCACTCACTCTTGGTATTTACAAACTGGAGCTAAGATTAAACCCGGGGCAAAAAGCTGTGTTAGAAGGTTTATTTTAGTGATGATAAGAGGTTTTGGGGGAGTGAGGAGGGGTGAAGCTGTCGAGGGTGTGCTTCTAACCTACTTTGTTCTGTGGCTGCTTCTTCTTCTTCTTCTTTGCTAATGCTCTTTATATTAAGCTAAATATAAGTAGAATATAGTTATTTCTTTTATTATTTCACCACGGTAACTCAAGTCTGTCTGTTCACATTTATAACAAAAGCCGTAATTGCTGCTATAACAATATATAAAACTATTATTACACTAATTTGTTCTCTTTTGCTTATTTACGGTTAATATTTCCTTGGAATTTTTCACTAATTATGAGTGTTTGTTTGGTGGGAATTATGGGTACTATTCATACTATACATTTTCCTCGGCTTCACTGCCTCCCTAATATAACGAATTTAAATAATAATAGGTTATTGTATAATTTATGTACGTCGTCTGTTTCTCTATTTAGATATTAACAACATATACATTGGCAAGTTTCATTACAATCTCTATAAGTTGGCGAGGATGTTCTGCATCTATTTTGGTCTTATATTAGTGAACCGTTCTATCTAACCTAATCTAATCGCCCTCTGGACCCCCTGAATAGGCTAGGTTATGTTAGGCTAGGTTATGGTAGGGTAGGTTATGGTAGGGTAGGGTAGGGTAGGGTAGGTTATGGTAGGGTAGGGTAGGTTATGGTAGGGTAGGGTAGGTTAGGTTATGTTAGGCTAGGTTATGGTAGGGTAGGTTATGGTAGGGTAGGTTATGGTAGGGTAGGGTAGGTTATGATAAGTTAGGTTAGGTTATGGTAGGGTAGGTTATGGTAGGGTAGGTTATGGTAGGGTAGGGTAGGTTATGGTAAGTTAGGTTAGGTTATGGTAGGGTAGGTTATGGTAGGGTAGGGTAGGGTAGGGTAGGGTAGGTTATGGTAGGGTAGGTTATGGTAAGTTAGGGTAGGTTATGGTAGGGTAGGTTATGGTAGGGTAGGTTATGGTAGGGTAGGGTAGGGTAGGGTAGGTTATGGTAGGGTAGGGTAGGTTATGGTAGGGTAGGGTAGGTTATGGTAGGGTAGGGTAGGGTAGGTTAGGTTATGTTAGGCTAGGTTATGGTAGGGTAGGTTATGGTAGGGTAGGTTATGGTAGGGTAGGTTATGGTAGGGTAGGGTAGGTTATGATAAGTTAGGTTAGGTTATGGTAGGGTAGGTTATGGTAGGGTAGGTTATGGTAGGGTAGGGTAGGGTAGGTTATGGTAAGTTAGGTTAGGTTATGGTAGGGTAGGTTATGGTAGGGTAGGATAGGGTAGGGTAGGGTAGGGTAGGTTATGGTAGGGTAGGTTATGGTAAGTTAGGTTAGGTTATGGTAGGGTAGGTTATGGTAGGGTAGGTTATGGTAGGGTAGGGTAGGGTAGGGTAGGGTAGGATAGGTTATGGTAGGGTAGGGTAGGTTATGGTAGGGTAGGGTAGGTTATGGTAGGGTAGGGTAGGGTAGGTTAGGTTATGTTAGGCTAGGTTATGGTAGGGTAGGTTATGGTAGGGTAGGTTATGGTAGGGTAGGGTAGGGTAGGGTAGGTTATGGTAGGGTAGGGTAGGGTAGGGTAGGGTAGGGTAGGTTATGGTAGGGTAGGTTATGGTAGGGTAGGTTATGGTAGGGTAGGGTAGGGTAGGTTATGGTAGGGCAGGTTATGGTAGGGCAGGGTAGGTTATGGTAGGGTAGGTTATGGTAGGGTAGGTTATGGTAGGGTAGGGTAGGTTATGGTAGGGCAGGGTAGGTTATGGTAGGGTAGGTTAGGTTATGGTAGGGTAGGTTATGGTAGGGCAGGGTAGGTTATGGTAGGGTAGGGTAGGTTATGGTAGGGTAGGTTATGGTAGGGCAGGGTAGGTTATGGTAGGGTAGGGTAGGTTATGATAGGGTAGGTTAGGTTATGGTAGGGTAGGTTATGGTAGGGTAGGTTATGGTAGGGTAGGTTATGGCAGGGTAGGTTATGGTAGGGTAGGTTAGGTTTGGTTGGTTTTTGGTGATTTTCTATGTTATTTTTACACATATTTCTAATGCCTAAAGAAAGAACGGCGCACTAGTATAAGTCGACCACTATTTTGGATACTACTACTAATAATAATAACAATATTTATTATTATTATTATTATTATTATTATTATTATTATTATTATTATTATTATTATTATTATTAATTCTAAGTTACTCTTTAAACATTTTCTATATTACAGAAAACAAATATAGAAACATTAAGGGAACTACTATATTCCACAATACGAACGGCTCTTGTGACACAATGTTTCATACCTCCAAGTATATATATATATATTTTTTTAGCTCCACAACTCTTCCATGACTTAAATATGGTGAAGGCACTCTGATAGGCCGATAAACACTTTACTACCTGGCACTTTTAAGAGTGTGGCGGCAACGTGTAAAGTGAACCCGGGGTATAAGTTGAATTAAAAGTTTAAGTGCCTTTGCTTGAACTCAGCCATTCTTCACCCCCCCCCTCCTCCCCTTGTAAGAACTAACGCTATTATGAGAACCAGGTTTTACGCTTATTGTTTTTGTTATACTCTAATGTACTCACAAAGAAAATAACTTACTCTGGGTAATGAGAAAAAGAGAGAGAGAGAGAGAGAGAGAGAGAGAGAGAGAGAGAGAGAGAGAGAGAGAGAGAGACACAGAGAGAGAAAGAGAAAGACAAAGACAAACAGACAGACAGACAAAAAATACACTTGGAAAGGAGAAAGTTGTGTACACGTTTTCCTGGATAAGTTTATTTACATTTTTCTATTAAACTTTGTTGATAGTTTATTGATACTGCTCCAATATTTGATTTACTCTGAGCTAATGAGGCCGAACTACTGTGAGTAATGACTGGTGATTAGGCAAAGTTATGATTACATATATAAGTAACGTGACATGTTGTGTTGTATTGTAGATGTGTGTTGTGTTGTGTTGTGTTGTGTTGTAGGTGCGTGTGTGTTGTGTTGTAGGTGTGTGTGTGTTGTGTTGTGTTGTATTGTAGATGTGTGTTGTGTTGCGTTGTGTTGTGTTGTGTTGTGTTGTGTTGCAGGTAGGTGTGTTTTGTATTACAGGCAGATGTGTATTGTGTTCCATGCATACATACATACAACTATACATAACTGTCGACTAGTATACACAGCACCATACATATCTGTCAACTATATATGTATGTATGTATGTATGTATGTATGTATGTATTGCACTGCTCTACACAGCTGTCGGAGTTACACATCACCTTCACTATCGGGTCGGTGAGGGGATGGGAGGGGAGGGGAGGGGAGGGGAGGGGAAGGGAGGGGAGGGGAGATTAGGGGAAGCAAGGGGATGAAGGGGGGTCAGTGAGGGAGGGGGAAGGAGTGGAGGGGCAGTGAGGGGGAGGGGAGGGAGTGGAGGGGTAGTGAAGGAGGGGGGAGGGAGTGGAGGGGCAGTGAGGGAGGGGGAAGGGAGTGGAGGGGGGAGGGAGTGGAGGGGCAGTGGATATTGGAATATACACGGCCACACACAACTGAGGCACAATACAGTGTTATGGTCTAATGCTTCACCACCTCCACTGATTTATAACTATATATTCGTTTGGGGACCTGTCTGTGTGTCTGTCCTTTATTTATTTAACTGTTCATCTCTCTCTCTCTCTCTCTCTCTCTCTCTCTCTCTCTCTCTCTCTCTCTCTCTCTCTCTCCGTCGTTCTCTCTCTCTCTCTCTCTCCCTCTCCCTCTCCCTCTCCCTCTCCCTCTCTCTCTCTCTCTCTCTCTCTCTCTCTCTCTCTCTCTCTCTCTCTCCGTCGTTCTCTCTCGCTCTCTCTCTCTCCCTCTCCCTCTCCCTCTCCCTCTCTCTCTCTCTCTCTCTCTCTCTCTCTCTCTCTCTCTCTCTCTCTCTCTCCGTCGTTCTCTCTCTCTCTCTCCGTCGTTCTCTCTCTCTCTCTCTCTCCCTCTCCCTCTCTCTCTCTCTCTCTCTCTCTCTCTCTCATTACACAATAAGACATAACTCGTCTCCATGACCGTCTCTCAGGTCAACACAGACTGGGGCCGTTGTCTCCAAGTGTTATTGTTGTACTTACACAGAAAATGGGTCAAAACTTTAAGGCGTTTGGGGACTGGGTTAGGTTAGGTTAGGTTAGGTTAGGTTAGGTTAGGTTAGGGTAGGGCAGGTTAGGTTAGGTTAGGTTAGGGTAGGTTAACCCTGCCTCCATCTCCTCCAGTTCAGCTCATGTTAATACCTTTATCGCCTCATTAACCTGAAAATTTCACCTGTAAAGACAATGAATGACTGAATGGCTTATTAAATGGCCTCTCATTCGGACAATAAAATTTCCAGGGTGAAATCTAGCGAATTATTGATAACAAATAAACTGTGTGTGTGTGTGTGTGTGTGTGTGTGTGTGTGTGTGTGTCTGTCTGTTTTGCCTTCGTCAGAGCTCCAGGCAAAAGTGTCTCTTTATACACCAGGTAAATAAAGGTTATATTTTGCTATCATCTGGCTGGGATTACCGACCTTAAGGTGTGTGTGGGAGGGTAGGGGGAGGAAGAGGGTGTTGTCTTAGTCCAGAATGAATCTTATTACTGGTGGAGGGGGGATGAGAGGGAGGGGGGGTGAGGGGGAGGGGGGGTGAGGGGGAGGTGGAGAGAAAATGGTACAAAGGTTGTATCTCCCGAGCGAAATGTCTCTCTCTCTCTCTCTCTCTCTCTCTCTCTCTCTCTCTCTCTCTCTCTCTCTCTCTCTCTCTCTCTCTCTCTCTCTCAAACTAATTCCAAAAAAAATAACTTTGATACGAAGAAAATATTAAAAACAAAAATCTTAATTTCTTTCAATCACTGGTTAATATTGGCTGACTTACACACAGAGACGCCAGTTACTGCTTCTTGAGTCAGTCCAATACACTTAATATTGATGGTGTAGTAACTCAAGACACTGTAGATACCTGAGGCCTACTTAACTTAACCCAGTGATTAACTTAGACACTTAACTGACCTACTTAACTTAACCCAGTGATTAACTTAGACACTTAACTGACCTACTTAACTTAACCCAGTGATTAACTTAGACACTTAACTGACCTACTTAACTTAACCCAGTGATTAACTTAGATACTTAACAGATCTACTTAACTTAACCCAGTGATTAACTTAGATACTTAACAGATCTACTTAACTTAACCCAGTGATTAACTTAGATACTTAACTGACCTACTTAACTTAGCCCAGTGATTAACTTAGATACTTAACTGACCTACTTAACTTAACCCAGTGATTAACTTAGACACTTAACAGATCTACTTAACTTAACCCAGTGATTAACTTAGACACTTAACTGACCTACTTAACTTAACCCAGTGATTAACTTAGACACTTAACTGACCTACTTAACTTAACCCAGTGATTAACTTAGATACTTAACAGATCTACTTAACTTAACCCAGTGATTAACTTAGATACTTAACTGACCTACTTAACTTAGCCCAGTGATTAACTTAGATACTTAACTGACCTACTTAACTTAACCCAGTGATTAACTTAGATACTTAACTGACCTACTTAACTTAACCCAGTGATTAACTTAGATACTTAACTGACCTACTTAACTTAACCCAGTGATTAACTTAGATACTTAACTGACCTACTTAACTTAACCCAGTGATTAACTTAGATACTTAACTGACCTACTTAACTTAACCCAGTGATTAACTTAGACACTTAACTGACTTACTTAACTTAACCCAGTGATTAACTTAGATACTTAACTGACCTACTTAACTTAACCCAGTGATTAACTTAGATACTTAACAGACCTACTTAACTTAACCCAGTGATTAACTTAGATACTTAACTGACTTACTTAACTTAACCCAGTGATTAACTTAGACACTTAACTGACCTACTTAACCCATTAATAGTAGATTAACCTGGCCTTCAAAACCTCATATCACCGAAATGTTAAAAAATCTTACCTATTTTTAACAATTTAATATTTGAAGTAGATTAGACCTGTAGGTTGAATTTTTGTTCACTTAACCTGTTCATTAAGCTTCGTAACACTGGTTTAATTTAACTCGTATTATCCCGGGGTTTATTGGTGGTGGTGGTGGTGGTAGTAGTGGTGGCAGGGGTGGTGGTAGTGAGGAGTAGTGGTGGTAGTAGTGGTGATAGTGGTAGTAGTAGTGGTGGTAGTGGTAGTGGTGGCAGGGGTGGTGGTAGTGAGGAGTAGTGGTGGTAGTAGTGGTGGTGATAGGGGTAGTGGTGGTAGTAGTGGTGATAGTGGTAGTAGTAGTGGTAGTGGTAGTGGTGATAGTGGTAGTAGTAGTGGTAGTGGTGATAGTGGTAGTAGTAGTGGTAGTGGTAGTGAGGGGGAACACCTACCTGGCCTCCACTGGCGTCTAAACAGTAATTACTTTAATGTGGTCATATTTCTCACCTTATGAGCCTTCACTTCTTTATCTGTGTGTGTGTGCGTGTGCGTGTGCGTGTGTGTGTGTGTGTGTGTGTGTGTGTGTGTGTGTGTGTGTGTGTGTAATTGAAGATATTATTATTATTACTATTATTGTTATTATTATTATGAGTAGTAGTAGTAGTAGTAGTGGTAATAAGATGGCGGCGAAGGCATGGCTATGAGGGGAGGCTGGAGGCCAAACGTAGTAGTAGCAACATCATGTTGGGTGCCGTGACACAAGGCTCACCGCGGCGCTGGGGTTGCTTCGCCGAGGTACCCCCAGGCGATCAAGCTGTGAGTGGGTACTTAACATTAGATCAGGTAAGGAGGGGGAAGGAAGGAGGGAGGGAAGGTGTTTGAGTGTCGGTCACGCCACCTCCTTGTGTCCGCAGGTGTAGTAGTCGGTGTGGTGTAGCCGGCCTGTGGTCCACCATGTGTCGTCACGTCACTCCTTTCAGTGCTGTGTGGTGTAGCGGCGGACCTTGACACACAAACCTTTGTTTCTTTACCTCTCCCGATGTTCTGTTTAAACAAATACTGTGTCAATAAATTACAAATAACACGAATCATTAAAATCAACATTAGAAAAAGTCTATTAAATTAAAAATAATTATTGAACATTAAAAAGTAAAAAAAATAAATATATTAACCCCCAAAAATGTTATTGAACAGTAAAACAAAAAATGGTGAATTCTCGATGTGGCGGAACGATCCACTTAACAGCAAATCAGCTTGACGGAGCTGTCAGGGCTGTCTGGAGCTGAGTCAATAGGTCGATTGTTCATACGCTCCATCAATGTACAGGATTTAGTCAGCACGGTCAGTCAGTCACTCAGTTAGTCAGACAAATGCTCATTTGGCTAACTGACGCAGCTACAAGAGAGGGGTTGTTGAAACACACACACACACACACACACACTCCACACACACACATCCACACACACACACACACACACATCCACACACACACACACACACACACACACACACACACACACACACACACACACACACACACACTGTAGCCTTCCCCTTCCCAGAGTAGTGTTTTAAGCATAATGAGAGACACCAAAATGAGAGATTTTAGTGAGACGCTACACAGGTCACCCCAGAGGGAGACAGGTGACGAGGGAGAGGTGATGAGGTAGACTATTATTACACCCGTTGTTGCTTGGATTAAAGTTGATGATTTTGGGTCGACTCTTTTCTTTAATTTGTAGATCTTAACTTTGACACAGGTAGGGGGCACAGGTAAGGGGAGGACAGGTAAGGGGAGACACAGGTAAGGGGGGAGACAGGTAAGGGAGGGGGGACACAGGTAGGGGGGGCACAGGTAAGGGGGGGACACAGGTAGGGGGCACAGGTAGGGGGGGACACAGGTAGGGGGAAGGACACAGGTAGGGGGAGGGACACAGGTAAGGGAGGGGGGACAGGTAGAGGAGGGACACAGGTAGGGGGGCACAGGTAAGGGGGGACACAGGTAGGGGGAAGGACACAGGTAGGGGGAGGGACACAGGTAAGGGAGGGGGGACAGGTAGAGGAGGGACACAGGTAGGGGGAGGGACACAGGTAAGGGAGGGGGGACAGGTAGAGGAGGGACACAGGTAGGGGGAGGGACACAGGTAGGGGGAGGGACACAGGTAGAGGAGGGACACAGGTAGGGGGTAGGGTGACCACGGTAACAATCAACTGGACTCGGGACCATATCCGGCCGGGGGTTTGATACGACTGAAAATTATTGAACATTTAGGGGAAAATATAAGGGCCTGAAAGTGGTGTGTGTGTGTGTGTGTGTGTGTGTGTGTGTGTGTGTGTGTGGGTGTGTGTGTGTGTGGGTGTGTGTGTGTGTGTGTGGACTTCAACTATCTCTCGCTTTTAGCTGAGTCCACCATCACAATGTAAGAATATCTTATCTCACTCACTGACTTCATCTACTCAGTCAATCCTTCACTCACTCACCCCCTCATCTACTCACTGACTCCTTCCTTCATCTACTCACTAACTCCCTCACTTCATCTACTCACTCACTCACTCACTTCATCTACTCACTCACTCCCTCATCTACTCACTCATTCACTCACTGTAAGAGCTGCCAGCCGTACACATATCCCCACACATCATCCCTCCCCCCCCCCTCAGTTCTGATTGCTAATATAAACTACCATTGGAGAAATTAATGACATCATGATACTAATGAGTTTTATTTGCATTTTAATCATAGTTTTTTTTAATGTATTGAGAATAAAATATTGACGAGCCGCAAATATGATATCTTTCACTCGTTCAAGAGTCGGACTGGCAGGAATACTATTAAATACTAGTCTACAGTAATCTTCTTATCTCTTATTTGTCTTTCTAATCTTTCTTTCTATTCTTTTATCCTAGTTTAGTATTGTCTTCGTATTCTTGATGTGATGGAATATAGAACAGTTTGCTTTAAATTGTCTTCTGGGGTGGATATGAGTTACGAAGTTGACCACAAACTTGAGAAAATTGTACAGGTTGAAGATAAAGGTTCTTCAATCTCCCGGTCTGTCAGGTGTGTGTGTATGACTTTGGTTTGGAGTTGAAAGTCATATTTGGAAGAGAATATGTCTGTCAGGCGTGTGTGTGTGTGTGTGTGTGTGTGTGTGTGTGTGTGTGTGTGTGTTAAGATCTGGTTTAAAGATTCTCTTAAGTCTTATAGTTGAATCAAAGCACAAAATTACCCACGAGAGTCTTTATATATCTTGAGAGTCCTTTCATTACCACACTGACACAACCTCAACACAAACACACAAACACACACACACACACACACACACACACACACACACACACACACACACACCTTTTCTCTCAATGTTTACGTGTCCACATTACCTTAATTCATAGTTTTCTTGGCTATTCAACTTTGGTCTTTTCAAAATTCCTCT
Source organism: Homarus gammarus (assembly GCA_958450375.1). NCBI lineage: Eukaryota > Metazoa > Arthropoda > Malacostraca > Decapoda > Nephropidae > Homarus > Homarus gammarus. The sequence goes on along the minus strand of CAUDMG010003704.1, from coordinate 34,980 downwards.
CGTTTCTCGTCTACCTTCTCCCTTCAATTCACCTCAACCAAGGATTCATTTTCGTCCATTTCTCTGTGCTTGACTTTTATTACATTGTCTTATTCTTTTTCATTGCTAATTTTCTTCCCACTTATTTTTTTTCCTTTTTTGGGGGGTGGGATTAAATTTTCCTGCCCATTACAATCTTTTTATATCTCGATCGATCTATTTACTGAATTATATCATCTCTCTCTCTCTCTCTCTCTCTCTCTCTCTCTCTCTCTCTCTCTCTCTCTCTCTCTCTCTCTCTCTCTCTCTCTCTCTCTCTCTCTCTCTCTCTCTCTCTCTCTCTTTAATTGGAAGACCACAGTGGGACCATAACCTAGCAATCTATACGAGGGCCATATTTTTGAGGGCCACTATACGGTCATACGTTCAAATTTCGTCTAAGGCCATAATGTGTCAGGGCAGAGTAGAGAGGCAGTCCCCCGTGGCCATGTAAGAGGCAGTCCCCCGTGGCCATGTAAGGGGCTATACACATCAGGGAATATATTTGTTTTGGTAGGTGGAGGTGGATGGCCATCACTCAACCAGGCCAGGATGTCGGGAGCATTAGTGAGAGAGAGAGAGAGAGAGTCACGAACAGGTCCGCAGCGTCATCTTCGGGCGTAAGAATTATCGACCATTGTCTTAGGAGAAAGAAAAACATTATTGTTATTTTGGAATTTAGGGTAATGTGTGTGTTGGGGGGAGGGAGGGAGGAGGTCACTGTAGACGAGAGGGAATTAAACTCAAGCTGGTGTAATTTCCCTTAACTATTTCGACGCCATTTTTATAGCGGTGAAGAGCTGGTCATTACGTGTTGTTGTCTCTCTCTCTCTCTCTCTCTCTCTCTCTCTCTCTCTCTCTCTCTCTCTCTCTCTCTCTCTCTCTTTCTCTCTCTCTTTCTCTGTGGTGGCAGGTGGTACGGGAAGGTGGTGTAGGTGGTGGCAGGTGGTACGGGAAGGTGGTGTAGGTGGAGGCAGGTGGTACGGGAAGGTGGTGTCAGGGCAGGATGTGAGAGATGATTAGATTAATTGTGACTTATGCATTATGACAGTAACGGTGAGGGGCGTGACCACCTCTCTCTCTCTCTCTCTCTCTCTCTCTCTCTCTCTCTCTCTCTCTCTCTCTCTCTCTCTCTCTCTCTCTCTCTCTCTCTCTCTCAAAGACAAAGCGGTATCACACACACACACACACACATATTCATTACAATACTTCTAAAACGCATACTGGGACGAGGTAATAATAATAATAATAATAATAATAGGAAGAAGAAGAACAAGAACAAGAACAAGATGAAGAAGAAGAAGAAGAAGAACAAGAAGTAACAATAATATCACCGACCACAATATTAAACACAATACACAGTTCACTCAACACTGTTTTGTCTCAAAGTTTGTAGTTCAATTATTTCCCCGTCGAGTAATGGTGAAGCACAAGGACCTTACCCTCGGCAGGCATTAGCATATAGAGTGTTGAGAATACATCCAGTTTACTCTCTCTCTCTCACACGAGGAAAGTGACGACAGCTAGCTTGATACACCTACACCTGACAGCATACCTCATACTACACCTCTGTTTGGCCTTGATACACCTACACCTGACAGCATACCTCATACTACACCTCTGTTAGGCCTTGATACACCTACACCTGACAGCATACCTCATACTACACCTCTGTTAGGCCTTGATACACCTACACCTGACAGCATACCTCATACTACACCTCTGTTAGGCCAGGCTATTAATGCAGACAGCAACATACACACATTATTACTTTCCTGTGTATGTCAATGTGCATTATACACACACACACACACACACACATACAGTCGGACACATTTGTATAGTTAATCGTATCGTTAAATCGTTAGAAGTTCATTGTTGCGATATTGTTGTTGTTGTTGTTTTTCAATCACTGTTTTAGTTTTTTGACTGGTACTCTCTCTCTCTCTCTCTCTCTCTCTCTCTCTCTCTCTCTCTCTCTCTCTCTCTCTCTCTCTCTCTCTCTCTCTCTCTCACACGTGACCTGTCACAACCCACCACCCATCACCACCACCCATCACCACCACAATCCATCACCACCATACATCACCACCACCCATCACCACCACCACCCATCACCACCACAATCCATCACCACCATACATCACCATCACTCGTCACCACCATACATCACCACCACCCATCACCACCACCACCCATCACCACCACAATCCATCACCACCATACATCACCATCACTCGTCACCACCATACATCACCACCACCCATCACCACCACCACCCATCACCACCACAATCCATCACCACCATACATCACCATCACTCATCACCACCATACATCACTACCACCCATCACCACCACAATCCATCACCACCATACATCACCACCATACATCACTACCACCCATCACCACCACAATCCATCACCATCCCACCACCACCCAACACCACTCATCACCATACAGCACTCGGCATCATACTCTCTAATCATACACAACCACTGCTCCTTCCTGTATGAGCCCTCCTCCTCCTCCTCCCTCACTCCATCTCTCCTTCTCTATCTTCTTCCTCTCCACCTCCCTCCTCCTACCATCTTCTTCCTCTCCACCTCCCTCCTCCTACCATCTTCTTGTGTAATTAGATAAACTCTTATTACATTACTAATATTTCGTTCTTCTGTCTGTCTGTCTGTCTGTCTGTCTGTCTGTCTGTATATAGGTTGTGCAGTGTAGTGTGTGTGTGTGTGTGTGTGTGTGTGTGTGTGTGTGTGTGTGTGTGTGTGTGTGTGTGTGTGTGTGTGTGTGGCCCCTGTTAAGTGATAGCATGACTGTGTCGTCTCAGTTGGGTTGATGCCGTGGTCTTCCTGGCTTGGATGGCTGCCAGCGACGATAACAAGATTTCAAGTTTTCTTTGGCGAGTTTAAAAAGAGAGAAAATGAGAGAAAGAGAGAAATTGAATAATAGAAAAGGAGGTGAATATCTGGTGTCATCTGAGAGAGAGAGAATGACAGACGTAGATAAAGAGAGAGAAAGAGAGAGAATGAGAGACCTAGTACCATAACTCCCTCCGTGTCAGTCCCCCTTCCTCTCTCCTCTCTACAGTGTTGGCTCTGATAACCCCTCGTGTTCAGTCCTGCGTTCGAGTCCAGCTTCAGTGGGAGGGAAGTAAGGAAGGTCTCTATCGTTGCGGTGGCGGAGTGAATACACCACTCGACTGCCGTCTTAAAGGTCACTGGTTCTATACTGCGGCACTATTCTTCTCCCATCCTGTTGTAAAATAAGTAACTTGGTGTTTGAAGTTACCGACACACACACACACACACACACACACACACACATTCCTGGGGACACAATAAATAGTTTTGTGTAAAGTTGAGGAAGTAAAGGAGGTCATGTTCAGTGCCGGATACCGAAGGCTGGCGTCACCCTGTCTTGAGCCATCATGCCTAGTGCCTTGGGGAATAAATTTAACAGGGATTTTTTCTTATCTTATGCATAGAAATTCATGCCTCTGTCTGTCCGTGTGTACGCAAAATCATCTGGATATTGTGGGCTTGATCTCAGCTCAGCCCTGAGATCACATAAATGTGTCTCCTCTCAGCTCACTTAAGATCCTGAGACTTTTAAACAGCTTAAGTGAATTTCCAGATCATTGTGTTATGTTTCCTGTTGTGAGTTTGTTGTTTAAGCTCTCTCTCTCTCTCTCTCTCTCTCTCTCTCTCGTAACAGCCACAGGTTAAGAGCCATGAAATGAATCAGAGTCGAATTAATATTTACAGTTGTACCATAAGTGTAAGTGTACCATAAGTGTAAGTGTACCAAGACAGTAGCGAGAGACAGTAACGGTACCTGCCTCACAACACTCCCAGGATGTCTGTTAGACAGGCTGTGACAACATCCGTGCTTCGCTAACTATCTTGTTGACGCTTCGCTAAACTTTTTCTTTCTCCAAACTTAGCGAAGGAGTTGAAATGTTCGCGCTTTGCTAACTTTGTACAGTTAGTTCGCGCCAGTTAGTGAATACATCCGCGCTTCGCTAACTCCTATGGTTTGATGCTTCGTTAATCTCTGTAAAATAGTTAGCGATGAAGTATTGAAATGGTCACGCTTCGCTAACTCCCGTGATGACGCGCAGCCAAACATTTTTTTAAGGAATTTTGCCATTTGAGTTTTTTATTTAAATAAAAAACTAGGAACTAGGAAAGTTTTTCAGGGTAGGAGAGATATATCATTTAGTATTTCCCTTTTCTGTCTGTCTCTGTCTGTCTATATATCGCTGTCTATTTGTCTGTCTGTCTGTCTGTCTCTTTATCTATATATCTGTCTCTTTCTGTCTGCCTTTGTATAGTTCTGTCTCTGTCTATCCGCCTTTCTCTATCTATCTATCTATCTCTACCTGTCTATGTGTCTGTCTATAGCTGAGGGGATTTTACCTTTATTTTTCTTCACTCGGGGATTTAAGGATTTTTTCTGGCAGGACTTGTAGGATTTTGTAGGATTGTCTTCTGTGTTTACGACGGGATTCGGGATTTTTGTTCAGAGAGAGAGAGAGAGAGAGAGAGAGAGAGAGAGAGAGAGGGAGAGAGAGAAAGAGTGAGAGAATGACCACCATATAATATTCTACTTACCATATTATCTTTCTCTCTCTCTCTCTCTCTTACAGATCACGTCAGCCACGGTAGAGTAAGCAGCCTCAAGTCACACATATCTCTCTCAAGATCTCGTAGAAACTATTAAAAACTCCATTAAAAGATGTGTTTATATATGGAGGACGAACTAGGGGGATTTATATAGAAAAAAATATATGATTCAAGTTTATATAAGAGATCGTGCTATTGTGAAATTGTGGGATAGTGGAGGATGGTGAAGAGATTCGTGTAGTGGGCTGATGAAAATTACTTTACGTTGTTTGGGGACTTCTGGCCACTTTATGTGTATGTTTTTGTTGTGATGAAACGGATGAACGAACAGACAGACATCCGGGTGTTAAAAAACTGGCGAAGAATTAAGAAATATCGTTTAAATATGGATAATTAAGAGGAATAGTTGCCTGGTGGATAGTATTCACAAGAACATGAATTATAATGAAGATGGAGGAGGTGGTGGTGGTGAAGCCTTAAGGGCGTCTCCGGCAGTAGAGAGGATACCGGGGGTGTCCTATGAGTACCCAGGAAAACCAAGCCACACCCACAACGTCTTCAAGGGGTTATATGAGCCTCACGTGAAGGTAGACTCCCAGGAACTGCTGGAGACGTGGCCGAGGGTGAGGTATTCCCGCCCTGATGTGACGGACACCAGAGGTACGAGTCAGCGCCCCCTGGAGGAGATACAGGACTGGCGGGAAACGAATCTCTCCTTCGGGTTCTACTCTAGGACGCCCGATCTGGCTTGTTCAGTGGGTGAGGACATCAGGGGGACTTCGAAGGACGCCGCAGGAGGCCAGGGCTGGATGGGAACACTGCAGGCTCCTGAAGGATACCAGGAGGTGTCTGCTTCAACCCACGACCAAGAAGCTCTCTGTGTGGTGAGCTGACGGTGTTGTTGTTCTCTCTCTCTCTCTCTCTCTCTCTCTCTCTCTCTCTCTCTCTCTCTCTCTCTCGCCTTATCGATAAACTGGAGTCTTCTCGTCACTGCTTATTGTTCCTTCCCTTAACAATAGCTTTTCTCTCCACCTCCCTCTCTCTCTCCCTCCCTCCCTCTTTCTCTCATCCCCTCTTTATCCCTCCATCCCTCTCATATTTTCGTATTCTATAATTTTACAATATTTATCTAGGTATTTTGTTCAGTCTTAGTAATTATTTGTGTATTTTTCAGTATAATTCATCGTCAACATTGCTCTTAAGGCCATTACCCCCCCCCCCCTCTCTTGACCCATACACTAACTCTAACTAGCCAGACACTTTTCATCCACTTATAAAACACTTTTGAATGACACCAAAAGTTAAATGTATAGTTTTCCTCTTATCCACTTCTTTCTCATACGCCAAAGTATTGTTTTGGATACTTTTCGCAAAACTTCCCGTAAACTTTAGTTAACTTGGACTTTCTCACCAAGTGCTTCATATTTTTTCACTCTTATTTTTTTGTTATTGTGTCGTGTTAAGTGACTGGTTTTATAAGAGGGTTGGTAGTTAACTAAAAATATGTTCTCTCTCTCTCTCTCTCTCTCTCTCTCTCTCTCTCTCTCTCTCTCTCTCTCTCTCTCTCTCTCTCTCTAACGTAGTTTAATTTCACTTTTATATCTAATTACTAATAATAATTCAGATATTGAATAATAATTTGCCCCTTGTATCCCCCCCCCCCTCGACACACACACACACACACACACAGGTGCCCCAGGTAACGAGTGTGGAGGCGAGGCTCAGTGACGCTCTGGGACAAGATCCTTGGCGTCTCAGCAGGAGCCTGGAGGACCTGCCCAGCGACATACAGGAACACATCCTTAAGTGCCAGTGTACCTGTGACCACCTCGGCTACGGCAACTTCTCTGTGAGTGTGTCCTGTCTGTAGTGTATGTCTGTGTGTATGTCTGTAGTGGATGTCTGTAGTGGATGTCTGTAGTGTATGTCTGAAGTGTATGTCTGAAGTGTATGTCTGTGTGTATACCTATGAGCTGGCTGTGACAACCTATAACAATTTTTCTGTAAACTGCTGTGGATGTAATAATAATAATAATAATAATAATAATAATAATAATAATAATAATAATAACAATAATAATAATAATAACAATAATAATAATAATAATAATAATAATAATAATAATAATAATAACAATAATAGTCTAGGCCGTATCCCACTCCGCCTCAGATAACAGTACTGAGCAGGGAGTTACTTATCAACATGACATCATAATGAAAACAAACCCAGCATTGTTCGGGAGGCTGGCGGTCACCACCAGTCTATATGTTTCTCTCTCTATATGTGCATTTCCGCGGTCTGCTGGCATTAAAGGTTTAGATGAGGTAAAAGGGTAGAAATAGGTAGAAACTATTGACGTTGTTGGTTAGACTGTTCCATAAATTTCACCTTTATTCATCTTATTTCATCAATGGCGGAAGGAAAAGAGTGAATTTCTTGTTTTATCCTGATATCGGTGTTTGGTCACGATGGGGCGATATAATCGATTGAATACTGATGGAACATCATTTTGAGCATCTGTAACTCACAAGATATTTGAACTGTCTTCTGATTGATCAAAGCAGATCATGTGGAGTTGGCATATAATTTCTTGCGAAAATATGTTTATTGAACTTAAACTCCGCCAATATTCCTGTGTATGAGGAGTTTGTCTTTCCCAGTCACTGGTCAGTCAGTCAGTCAGTCCATCGCGATTCACAGTGCACGTAACTAGGCTCTGAGAAACGGTGATTGGTCGTCCATCTGATAAATAAGGTAATAACTTGGTCGAAATAGGTTAGGAAGAGTTAGGTCAGGTTCTCAACTTGGTGTTTTCTTCAATGTTTTAACCACACTATTTCTCTCGTCATCAAAGCTCTACTCTGCATTCTCATTACTAGTGTTTAAAGAGGTCATATCTCATTAACTAGTCATTAAGCACCCAAAATAAAGGTCAACAACATTCATAGATAAGCACTCTTTTAGTAATAAAAAGTTGTGCAATAAAACGTATCTTTGTCCCGCATTATTTTTAGTTTATTTCTGAAGCAGCGAGTGAACGACGCTGCTGTGCTGGCCCTGGTGAGAGAGCCATTACTGAGTTACGTCTTGAGTTTAGAAGGAATGAACCACTGAACACTGCCAAACAGTGGTCCGTTTAGCGCGATAATCGGACATATTTCAGCGGTTGTTTTCTGTCAGCGGAGCGTGGAGAACACAAGAAGCCAGTGACCTACTTTCCACCTCATAAAACAACGATATTTGGAGTGGTGTATACCCCCCCCCCCCCCCACTGAACTAGTTACCAATAGACCGGTTGTTGTCATGAAAGTCTTGTAAAATCAACTAAACCTAACTTAACCTACCCTACCCTACCCTACCCTACCCCAACCCTACCCTACCCTACCCTACCCCAACCCTACCCTATCCTACTCTACCCTACCCCAACCCTACCCTACCCTACCCTACCCCAACCCTACCCTACCCTACCCTACCCTACCCTACCCTACCCTACCTTAACCTACCCTACCCTACCCTACCCTACCCTACCCTTACCTAACTTAACCTAACCTAAGGTACAACACCCATCTTATAAGTGATAATACAACATGTCATCATAAACTAGTGGTGGTGGTGGTTGAGTGGATACAGCCCTCACCTCCTGTCGTCAGCGTCCCTAGTTCGCACCCTGGTTACCCCTAGTCCACCCAGTTGTGTATAGGTCAGTAAAGGTTTTGGCTAGAAGGAATTTGCTTTTGTGGAGTTCTATTATGAGAATTTTACAAGGATTTTTATATTACAAGGACAACGTCGATATATATATCCAGGTAACGTCGTACACAAGTCAAAGTCATTGTTCGTGTATAAAAAGAAGAGTTATAAGGATATGGGTAAATATATTTCACTGTCCCAGACGCTGGTTGAATTTAAAGTCTTAGACCCGTGGCGGACAACCCATGAAACGCGGTGTAAAGTAATGCGGACATCTGTATCCCAGGTTTATGTTTGGCTATCTGAAGGAGATAGAGAGAGAGAGAGAGAGAGGAGAGAAACGTGTGCGAGAGAAGAGAGAGATAGAGTGAGTGAGTGGTGAGATAGAGTGTGAGGACAGGGAGTAGAGAGAGAAATAGTGTGTGAGAAGAGATATAGTTAGTGGTGAGATAAATAGAGCGAGGAGAGAGAGAAATAAAGTGAGAGAAGAGAGAAAAATAGAGAAGCAATATTCGAGATGAGATTTACACTTGAGTTCCCTCAGTGTTTACAACTCAGACGCGATGCTATCGACGCTTGAACGAGAAAGTCATTTTTTCCCCAATATGAACACCACCTTTGCCATAACCTCCCTATTCTCTCCCTGCATTTACCCAACTTTCCAGACTGTACCGGGAAAGAAATTAACAATGCGGGGGTTCAGTCTAGACAGCATTAACCAGTCTACTTTACTGCATCTTAAAAAGTAACTTTAGTAAGTTTGTCAAGCACTTGGAAGGATTTATAAGTCAACGCACGGGTTTTTCTGGCGCGCGTGGAGTGATTGTTTAATACCAGGATGAAGGAGGAGGCCGAGGGGGGGGGAGACTTAACTAAATGTGGATGATTGCACAAAGGCGCCAATTTTTGCTGCAGTATTCATGTCTTTGTGTGATTATTTGTGACCACGCGTTTTTTGTATGAACGTATACATATGTGAGTGAATACTGTATGTGTATATGTATATATTTATGTATATTGTGGGCTCTATCTATCAGTCTGCCTGTCTGTTAACCGGTGTACTTTTGTGTCCCCCCCCCTCACAGTCCGAGTCGCTGGCTGGCCTAACCAACGGCTGCTCCATCCATCTGACCAAAACTTCAGCCATCACCCACCTGGCCAAGGACGACCCCAAGCACGACCACGCACACCTCCAACACGACGACCTCCAGCATGACCCTCACCTCCAGCACGACCACCACTTCCAGCACGACCACCACCTCCAGCACGACCACCACCATGATCACCACCATCATCATCACCACGACCACCACTCCTCACCCACCAACCAACACAAAGGTAACGTAATCTCTCTCTCTCTCTCTCTCTCTCTCTCTCTCTCTCTCTCTCTCTTGTTTATAATTATCGCCATATTTTAAGTTATGGATCCCAGCGTATAATCAAAGGAATTATTGAAGCATGTTCAGACGTTGTATAATAGTAATTATTTCAACAACTCGACTGTATTATTCATGAAAAATTAGAATGAACGAAATCTATTCATTTACAAACTTTGAGAATTTCAGTTATGACACAAAAATTCTAGATCAAATCTCCATAATTTAGCATCAGAAAAAAATGAAAACACGATAAAATGCCTAATTTCGCTTCAGTATTTTTTGCATTATGTTTTTTTTTTCTCCCCATCGGCGACATTTCCATTTTTGTCAACTATTGTAAAAATGATAGAAATTTGACGGTGGTGGAGTTAAACTAACGTAGTGTAGTGACTGGACTTCCTTACCACACACTACGATGCATTTTGATTTTAGTTAACATAGCAAAAACACAGAAATGCATAGTTTTACCATTATCATCTATGTATGTTTATGTATCTATAGTTACCGTAATTTTTATCTGTTTTTGTATTTATTTTATTTATCTTTACAAGTAAGACTGTGGTACAAATGTTTTCTCTTTTTGGCTAGCGGTGAAAAAATAAATATCTCTATCATTGGTCGCAGTATCAGGGAGGGCGTTCGTGTGGATCCTGCCTTCATCCGGATCAGCCTCGCGAACGCCCTCACACTCACTAGCCGTATTAGTAAACAAACCTACAGAGGACGTATTTTGTAAACACACTCTCACTGGCTGGGCGTATTTGTAAACACACTCGCCACATATTAACACCCTCGCCACATATCCTCACTCACTACATATTAACAATAACCATATAAACACACACAACACGCACACACACACACCAGAGCAGTACGTTGGCTACCCTCTCTCTCTTTGGCTTCAACAGGGGGAGACAATAGTGTTGGTAATTGTATACACACACACACACACACACATACTGATACGCACACGAGTAATACACACATACACTAACACACACACGTTCATAATATGCACCTCTACACAACACACACACACACATATATCAACAATACCCACTCGAGCGACCTCTTCTCTCATGAGTTCGAGCATTATTCATCACCCAGGCTGGCGAACGTCTTCTCCGTCTGGCGAACGCGGTTTATATTTAAGCCTGACAGACGGGCCCTTCCTCCCTCTCTTCTACGGCGTATTTTGGCTCCATAAATTTAACTCTTCAGTGATTCCTGAAGGTGCAGCCATTCTCTCTCTCTCTCTCTCTCTCTCTCTCTCTCTCTCATTACTGTCTCTTTTCAACCCTCAACTATGTCTGTCTCCTGGGCTCTTTATCTGTATGTCTGACTATCTTGCTCCTGAGTTCTCTGTCTGTCTGTCTGTCTGTCTGTCTGCCACTACTGAATTATTTGTCTGTCTGTGTCTCTCCCGAGTTCTTTGTCTACATATCTGACTTTTCTGGATTATCTGTCTGTCTGTCTGTCTGTCTGTCTGTCTGTCTGTCTTCTCTGTCTCTCCTAACTTCTCTGTCTGTCTGTCTGTCTGTCTGTCTGTCTGTCTTCTCTGTCTCTCCTAACTTCTCTGTCTGTCTGTCTGTCTGTCTCTCCTAACTTCTCTGTCTGTCTGTCTGTCTGTCTGTCTGTCTGTCTTCTCTGTCTCTCCTAACTTCTCTGTCTGTCTGTCTGTCTGTCTGTCTTCTCTGTCTCTCCTAACTTCTCTGTCTGTCTGTCTGTCTGTCTGTCTGTCTGTCTGTCTGTCTCTCCTAACTTCTCTGTCTGTCTGTCTCTTCCCCGTTATCCTCCACCACCACAGGTGTTTTTCGTCATCAGTCCCAGGCTGTTACAGGCTGTTAGTCGTCATCAGTCCCAGGCTGTTACAGGCTCTGTTACGAATAGAATTCACATACAAGATTTTTTTCTGGTTATGATGAAAATGTCCGATTGGTGGCCATTTATGAGGGGCCATTTATGAGGGCCATTTATGAGGGGCCATTTATGAGGGGCCATTTATGAGGGCCATTTATGAGGGCCATTTATGAGGGGCCATTTATGAGGGGCCATTTATGAGGGGCCATTTATGAGGGGCCATTTATGAGGGGCCATTTATGAGGGGCCATTTATGAGGGGCCATTTATGAGGGCCATTTATGAGGGGCCATTTATGAGGGGCCATTTATGAGGGGCCATTTATGAGGGCCATTTATGAGGGGCCATTTATGAGGGGCCATTTATGAGGGGCCATTTATGAGGGGCCATTTATGAGGGGCCATTTATGAGGGGCCATTTATGAAGGCCATTTATGAGGGGCCATTTATGAGGGGCCATTTATGAAGGCCATTTATGAGGGGCCATTTATGAGGGGCCATTTATGAAGGCCATTTATGAGGGGCCATTTATGAGGGGCCATTTATGAAGGCCATTTATGAGGGGCCATTTATGAGGGGCCATTTATGAGGGGCCATTTATGAAGGCCATTTATGAGGGGCCATTTATGAGGGGCCATTTATGAGGGGCCATTTATGAAGGCCATTTATGAGGGGCCATTTATGAGGGGCCATTTATGAAGGCCATTTATGAGGGGCCATTTATGAGGGGCCATTTATGAAGGCCATTTATGAGGGGCCATTTATGAGGGGCCATTTATGAGGGGCCATTTATGAGGGCCATTTATGAGGGCCATTTATGAGGGCCATTTATGAGGGGCCATTTATGAGGGGCCATTTATGAGGGGCCATTTATGAAGGCCATTTATGAGGGGCCATTTATTAAGGACATGTTGGAGGGCCATTTATTAAGGGCATGTGTGAAGGCCATTTATGAGTGTTGAGTAAATGAAATAAGAATAGATGAACATTGGTCTAATTATTATGGTGAGCTTAATGATCAGTATATATTTATTAGGAGGAATATGTGACTGAAGAGAGGGAGAGGGAGGGAGGGGGGAGGGGGAGGAGGGAGAGCGAGAGAAAAGGGAGTGAGTGAGAGACGGAAAGATAAAAAAATATGCGTGCGTATGCGTTCGTGTGTGTGTGTGTGTGTGTGTGTGTGTGTGTGTGTGTGTGTGTGTTAACGTTACCATAACAACAAGAGGAACTGGAGAAAACATTCAACATTTTTCAACACACTTCACATCCTCTCTCCCGTACAATAGCATCGGGAATAATGTGCAAGAGACTCCCACATATTTCAGGCTTCTCCTCAGGCATAAATATCTCTGTGTTCGCCAGACGGAGACGTTCGCCAGATTGGGAATTAGATGGGTCGACTCATGAGGGATTGGGGTCCTCCACATACATACATACATACATACATATATACATACATACATACATACATACATACATACATGCATACATACATACATACATATATACATACATACATACATACATACATACATACATACATACATACATACATACATACATACATACACAAAAGACTCCTTTACAACACAACACCACCACAACACAACACAACACAACACCACAACAACACAATATTACCCCCCCTCCCCCAACACAAGTAATGTCACCATAACTCAGCCTGGCCGTCCACAACACTCCAGCCTCCATCACCTACACCTCCCCCTCACCCCCCTCACTTAATTTACTTCTCCATTACTTAACTAACTCTTTTTAGCCTCCTCTGTTACTGTAAAATAAGTCGTGTGTGTCTGTCTGTCTTTCTTGTTGTTGGTTAAGTTAGGTTACTGTGTGTTAGGTTAAAGTGCACACCAGTTTACTATAGACAGACAGACAGACAGGGCGGTCAGCATCATGACTATATATACCCGGGAGGTTTTATAGATAAACAGTTAAAGCATTAGATGAGAGGACTGGTAGTGACTGGAGACTGACTGGCTGATTACTTTGTTACCCCGAACATAGACTGTAGACTGTAACTGACTGAACTAAACGACTATATACCTTCACTCACTCACAAACTGCAGACTGTATTAACTAAAAGACTGACTGTACCACCACCAAAATAGACTGTAGACTGTATCACACTTTAAGCTCCTCCTCCCTCCTCCCATCACCGCCCCCCCCCCTCCCCCCACACTACAGGCTGGAGGAGTTTAGTGGACCTGGGCGTTCTAGTCATGGCAGGTGAAGAGGAAAACTTTGAAGGCTGAAAAGAAAGCAATTTATCTTGGTGCTTGGAGCGTTCCTGCATCTCGTTACTCTTAAAGAAGTGGATTTTCAAAGGCATAAATCCTCAGTGACAAGGATATTAGAATCTCGTAAATTGTAGAAAATCTTACATGTGCCTTCGTTAATTTTTATTTATTTTTATTTTTGGTCAAGGTGGAGGTGTGGAGGTGAGAATGGTGGAGTGGAAGGGTGGGGTGGAGTGGAAGGGTAGGGAGGAGGGTGGGGTGGGGATGGAAGGTGGAAGTGTGGAGGTGAGAATGGTGGAGTGGAAGGGTGGAGTGGAAGGCTGGGGTGGGGTGGAGGGTGTGGAGGGGTGGAGTGTGGGGTGGGGATGGAAGGTGGGGGTGTGGAGGTGAGAATGGTGGAGTGGAAGGGTGGGGTGGAGGGTGTGGAGGGTTGGAGTGTGGGGTGGGGATGGAAGGTGGGGGTGTGGAGGTGAGAATGGTGGAGTGGAGGGGGTGGGGTGGAGGGTGTGGAGGGGTGAAGGGTGGAGGTGTGGAGGTGAGAATGGTGGAGTGGAGGGGGTGGGGTGGAGGGTGTGGAGGGGTGGAGGGTGGAGGTGTGGAGTTGAGAATGGTGGAGTGGAGGGGGTGGGGTGGAGGGTGTGGAGGGGTGGAGGGTGGAGGTGTGGAGGTGAGAATGGTGGAGTGGAGGGGGTGGGGTGGAGGGTGTGGAGGGGTGGAGGGTGGAGGTGTGGAGTTGAGAATGGTGGAGTGGAAGGTGGTGGAAAGAGAGAGGTAACAACACTCTTCTAGTACCTTCACCACACGACCTAACCTGTAGAGAGATGGCGTGGATGACACCCCTCACGTACAGACACGGAGAGGAGGTGTACAGGAACAATTAATACAGAAATCAGGAAATACAAATAACAGTCATGTGTTATTCAGCTGGTTCCTGGATACAAAGATTCGATACAGTAGTCCGGAAGTTTGTGAGCTGTTGCGTTATTGTCCTCTGAGTTCCTGGAAGGTTTCATTGAGGGTGAAGGGAGAAGGGAGAAGGGAGAGGGGAGAGAGGGAGAAGGTAGAGGAGAGAGAGGGGAGAGAGGGAGAAGGTAGATATGGAATTCGAGGAAAATGCTAGGGGAAAAAATTGCTCAGGGGAGAGAGAGAGAGAGAGAGAGAGAGAGAGAGAGAGAGAGATGAAAAACTGGGTGTTGAAAACCTTGTGTGGACGAGGGAGAGATTGTGACGATAAGTGAGAGAAGGGAGAGGAGAGGAGAGAGGTGGTGGGATAGTGAGAAGGGGAGGGTGGTGAGAGAGGAGGACAGGTGGATAGATAGAAACAGAGGGCAGGACAGGGAGGGAGAGGAGAAAAAATAAAAGAGAGAGAGAGTGGGGGGGGGGGACGTGGATAGACAGATACAGAGAGGAGAGGGTAGTAAGAGAGGGAAAAGAGAGGGGTGGCGGTATCTGTCTGTCTGTCTCTTTCTTTATCTATGTGTGTGTGTGTGTGTGTGTGTGTGTGTGTGTGTGTGTGTGTCAGTACTTTAAAACTCCTTAATCTGTAGTTTTTATTTACCATTTTCTTTCGCATCAGATTTTGTCTCACACAAATTCCCACTCACCTCCCACTCTAACACACCTCCCACTCTCACTCACCTCCCACTCTCACACACCTCCTACTCTCACTCACCTACCACTCTCACACACCTCCTACTCTCACTCACCTCCCACTCTCACACACCTCCCACTCCCACTCACCTCCTACTCTCACTCACCTACCACTCTCACACACCTCCTACTCTCACTCACCTCCCACTCTCACACACCTCCCACTCTCACACACCTCCCACTCTCACTCTCTCACTCACCTCCCACTCTCACTCACCTCCCACTCTCACACACCTCCCACTGTCACACTCTCACTCACCTCCCACTCTCACTCACCTCCCACTCTCACACACCTCCCACTCTCTCACCTCTCACTAGTTCTCATTTTGTTCCAGGTGAGGGCTCAGGACTAGGAACAAGGAGCAAGGTGTGGGTGTGTGTGGTGTTGGTGCTGGCGGCCCTGACTGGTGTGGGCGTCGGGGTTCCACTTGCTCTTCGTGTTGACCCGGGCGCCTCCCTACACCAACGACTCACCACAGCTAAAACACTCTTAAGAAATACACCGCTGTTTGATGGGTTAGTATGTATGTATGTATGTATGTATGTATGTATGTATGTATGTATGTATGTATCTATATAAGAATTGTGTGTATATATATATGTATGTGTGTATAAAATTACTGTGTGTTAGTATAGATTGTTATGAAAAACGTTTCTGTCATCAGGAGTCTGTCTGTCTGTCTGTCTGTCTGTCTGTCTGTCTGTTTTTCTATCTATCTATCTATCTATCTATCTATCTATCTATCTATCTATCTATCTATGTAATCATCTATTAAGAGCTGTATAAATTTCACTACAAGCAACTGACCTTTAAGAAGATGCAAGCAGGAGCGAGAAGGACAGAGAGAGAGAGAGAGAGAGAGAGAGAGAGAGAGAGAGAGAGAGAGAGAGAGAGAGAAATTGAGCGAAAGACATAGAAAACGAACAAGAGAGAGAGAGAGAGAGAGAGAGAGAGAGAGAGAGAGAGAGAGAGAGAGGATACTACAAGGTGTTGGTGGTGTGAGGGGTCGACTGGTTCGGAAGAAGGGAGGAGGAGGAGGAGGAAGAAGAGGCTCGGGAAGGGGATAAAGAGGGAGGAGAGACTTTGATGTGGAGGAGGTGGTGGTGGAAGGGTAAAGGAGAGGGAGACGGAGAAAGGGAGAGAAAATAAATAATAATATGGAAGGGTTTAGAGAGACCATTGGAAGAACCGCAGTAAAGGGGTGAGATACAGGGAGGGAGAGGAGGAGAATATGTAAGGATGGAAAATATATGTAAATAATACTCCATCACACTCCACCATGTATTCCCCGTAAGAGGAGGAAGAGGAGAGGGAAGAAGTGTAAGAGACGGGGAGGATGAGGAAAAAATGGAGGAGTAAGAGGAGGAAGAAGAGACGGATTAGGTCGGAAGAAATAAGAATCACACACACACACACACACACACACACATCCTTGACCACCGGAGAGTCAAGACCAAACGGACGCCCACTCCTGCTGCGGCAGCTGCCTCAGCCAATGTTGGCCCATTCCTCAAGTTCCTCTCCTCGACCCATCCTCACCACCGGGATATCAACATAATCCCGCCAAAAGTGACAATTTATTCAGCACTAGACAGTACCAGTGACCCACCTGTGAGGTCCACACCCAGAGATAAGCACCCCTGGGAACTGACCGCCATCTTCTGACCAGGAGGTGTTACTCAGTCCATCCTAGGAACAACAGTGGGTCGTCTTCACACCTGACTACGAGATAACACAACACCACCTAGCAGAGTGAGGTACTGTGACACCACCCCACACCACCCAGTGTCTCCATGACCACGTGAGGTCCTTTATGTCAACACCTACGGACGAGTTACTGCCCCACATGAACCCCACACCACCCAGTGTCTCCTTGACCACGTGAGGTCCTTCATATCAACACCTACGGTCTAGTTACTGCACCACGAGGCCTATGTGACCTCACACAGTATGGCAAGAGACCAGCCCAGGCCATCAGCTGCAAACTATAATAATTTGTATGTTCAGTTCATGTTACTTCACCTTTTAGTAGTGAAAGCTTTTGTTAAACGGCCCACCTACCCCATGTCTTTTTATGTTATAAGTCATTTTTGTCTAATGTAGTATATTTTCAGACTTCGAGCTGCAGAACTTTTTCAATAAACCGTTAATTATTATTATTTTATTAATTATTATTATCATTTGCATTATTATTATTATTATTATTATTATTATTATTATTATTATTATTATTATTATTATTACACACCAAGGCTACCATCTCTCTCCTCATTCACTCTCTCTCTCTATGTCTCTCTTGGTCTCGTCTCTCATCAGGAGGGTGAGAGACAGTCCCTCACGTCTTCTCACTTCACCTCTTGATGCTCTTCTCCTTCACTGTAATAACCATCTGCTTCGAGGGGCCCAAAGTTTCCTCCTCCTCCTCTCTCTCAAGACCTAGTTGATGATAGCGTCCAAGGCTCTCTCTCTCTCTCTCTCTCTCTCTCTCTCTCTCTCTCTCTCTCTCTCTCTCTCTCTCTCTCTCTCTCTCTCTCTCTCTCTCTCTCTCTCTCTCTCTCTCTCTCTCTCTACTTGCTGAGAGGGCTGTGGCAGGTGGAGAGGGTAGTTACATACTCTCTGTCTAGTTACAACAGTCTGTTACAGTCAGATTGAGAGACTAACACACACACCTTCCTCCGGCAGACACAACGACCTGCCGTAGAGAGACTAACACACACACCTTCCTCCGGCAGACACAACGACCTGCCGTGGAACATCAGGAAGTTTATGCACAATAAACTTCACAGTTTCAACTTCACGGCCGAGCTGAAGAAACTTCGTCCGTGGTCCAGGTCCTCTTGGTCCCATACTGACCTGCCCAGACTGAAGGAGGGCATGGTGGGTGCCCAGGTGAGTGTGTGGTCCTGCCCAGGTGAGTGTGGTCCTGCCCAGGTGAGTGTGTGGTCCTGCCCAGGTGAGTGTGGTCCTGCCCAGGTGAGTGTGGTCCTGCCCAGGTGAGTGTGTGGTCCTGCCCAGATGAGTGTGGTCCTGCCTAGGTGAGTGTGTGGTCCTGCCCAGGTGAGTGTGGTCCTGCCCAGGTGAGTGTGGTCCTGCCCAGGTGAGTGTGTGGTCCTGCCCAGGTGAGTGTGGTCCTGCCCAGGTAAGTGTGGTCCTGCCCAGGTGAGTGTGTGGTCCTGCCCAGGTGAGTGTGGTCCTGCCCAGGTGAGTGTGGTCCTGCCCAGGTGAGTGTGTGCCCCTATACTGACCAGCCTACATTCCAGGAATGCACAGTAGATGCCCAGGTGCCACTAACTGTACCCTCCTCCCACAGTTCTGGGTATCATACGTGCCCAGGTGCCACTAACTATACCCTCCTCCCACAGTTCTGGGTATCATACGTGCCCTGGTGCCACTAACTATACCCTCCTCCCACAGTTCTGGGTATCATACGTGCCCTGGTGCCACTAACTATACCCTCCTCCCACAGTTCTGGGTATCATACGTGCCCTGTGAGTCTCAGAGGCTCAACGCTGTCCAGCTCACCATAGAACAGATTGATCTCATCAAGCGGCTCATCGACCAGTATCCAGACGACCTCCGCCTCGCTACCTCTGCCGACGGTGAGTCCCGGCACTTGTATGTGTACAGACAGTGAGAGAGAGAGATGTGCAGACAAACAGAGAGACAAAGAAAAACATTGAGACAGAGACAAAGAGAGAGAAGGAGAGAAAAGAGCAGACAGAGACACAAAAAGAGAGAGAGAAGCAGACATATCAGTGTTTGTGTGAGAGAGACTAAGGGAGGTATTTGTGGTAGAGAGGTGTTTGTGGCAGGGAGGTGTTTGTGTGGGAGGTGTTTGTATGAGGGAGGTGTTTGTGTGAGGAAGGTGCTTGTTTGGAAGGTGTTTGTGTGAGGGAGGTGTTTGTGTGGGAGGTGTTTGTGTGAGGAAGGTGTTTGTGTGAGGGAGGTGTTTGTGTGAGGGAGGTGTTTGTGTGAGGGAAGTGTTTGTGTGGGAGGTGTTTGTATGAGGGAGGTGTCTGTGTGAGGAAGGTGCTTGTTTGGAAGGTGTTTGTGTGAGGGAGGTGTTTGTGTGGGAGGTGTTTGTGTGAGGAAGGTGTTTGTGTGAGGAAGGTGTTTGTGTGAGAGACTAAGGGAGGTGTTTGTGTGAGGGAAGTGTTTGTGTGAGGGAGGTGTTTGTGTGAGGAAGGTGTTTGTGTGAGGAAGGTGTTTGTGTGAGGAAGGTGTTTGTAAGAGAGACTAAGGGAGGTGTTTGTGTGAGGGAGGTGTTTGTGGCAGGGAGGTGTTTGTGTGAGGGAAGTGTTTGTGTGAGGAAGGTGTTTGTGTGAGAGAGGTGTTTGTGTGAGGAAGGTGTTTGTGTGAGGAAGGTGTTTGTAAGAGAGACTAAGGGAGGTGTTTGTGTGAGGGAAGTGTTTGTGTGAGGGAGGTGTTTGTGTGAGAGAGGTGTTTGTGTGAGGAAGGTGTTTGTGTGAGAGAGGTGTTTGTGTGAGGAAGGTGTTTGTGTGAGGAAGGTGTTTGTAAGAGAGACTAAGGGAGGTGTTTGTGTGAGGGAAGTGTTTGTGTGAGGGAGGTGTTTGTGTGAGGGAGGTGTTTGTGTGAGGGAAGTGTTTGTGTGAGGGAGGTGTTTGTGTGAGGAAGGTGTTTGTGTGAGGGAGGTGTTTGTGTGAGGGAAGTGTTTGTGTGAGGGAGGTGTTTGTGTGAGGAAGGTGTTTGTAAGAGAGACTAAGGGAGGTGTTTGTGTGAGGGAGGTGTTTGTGGCAGGGAGGTGTTTGTGTGAGGAAGGTGTTTGTGTGAGGAAGGTGTTTGTAAGAGAGACTAAGGGAGGTGTTTGTGTGAGGGAGGTGTTTGTGTGAGGGAGGTGTTTGTGTGAGGGAAGTGTTTGTGTGAGGAAGGTGTTTGTGTGAGGAAGGTGTTTGTAAGAGAGACTAAGGGAGGTGTTTGTGTGAGGGAGGTGTTTGTGGCAGGGAGGTGTTTGTGTGAGGGAGGTGTTTGTGAGAGGGAAGTGTTTGTGTGAGGAAGGTGTTTGTGTGAGGAAGGTGTTTGTAAGAGAGACTAAGGGAGGTGTTTGTGTGAGGGAGGTGTTTGTGTGAGGGAGGTGTTTGTGTGAGGGAAGTGTTTGTGTGAGGGAGGTGTTTGTGTGAGGGAAGTGTTTGTGTGAGGGAGGTGTTTGTGTGAGGGAGGTGTTTGTGTGAGGGAGGTGTTTGTGAGAGGGAAGTGTTTGTGTGAGGGAGGTGTTTGTGTGAGGGAGGTGTTTGTGTGAGGGAAGTGTTTGTGTGAGGAAGGTGTTTGTGTGAGGGAGGTGTTTGTGTGAGGGAGGTGTTTGTGTGAGGGAGGTGTTTGTGTGAGGGAGGTGTTTGGGTGAGGAAGGTGTTTGTAAGAGAGACTAAGGGAGGTGTTTGTGGTGTTTGTGTCAGAGGTGGAGGAAGCCTTCAAGAACGGCCGCATCGCCAGCCTGATTGGTGTTGAGGGAGGCCACGCCATACAGAACTCCCTCGGGGTACTGCGGGCGTTGAGAGACCTGGGTGTACGGTACCTGACCCTCACCCACACCTGCAGCACGCCCTGGTGAGTCTCCCCCACACCTGCAGCACGCCCTGGTGAGTCTCCCCCACACCTGCAGCACGCCCTGGTGAGTCTCCCCCACACCTGCAGCACGCCCTGGTGAGTCTCCCCCACACCTGCAGCACGCCCTGGTGAGTCTCCCCCACACCTGCAGCACGCCCTGGTGAGTCTCCTCCACACCTGCAGCACGCCCTGGTGAGTCTCCCCCCACACCTGCAGCACGCCCTGGTGAGTCTCCCTCACACCTGCAGCACGCCCTAGTGAGTCTCCCCCACACCTGCAGCACGCCCTGGTGAGTCTCCCCCACACCTGCTGCACGCCCTGGTGAGTCTCCCCCACACCTGCTGCACGCCCTGGTGAGTCTCCCCCACACCTGCAGCACGCCCTGGTGAGTCTCCCCCACAACTGCAGCACGCCCTGGTGAGTCTCCCCCACACCTGCAGCACGCCCTGGTGAGTCTCCCCCACACCTGCAGCACGCCCTGGTGAGTCTCCCCCACACCTGCAGCACGCCCTGGTGAGTCTCCCCCACACCTGCAGCACTCCCTGGTGAGTCTCCCCCACACCTGCAGCACGCCCTGGTGAGTCTCCCCCACACCTGCAGCACGCCCTGGTGAGTCTCCCCCACACCTGCAGCACGCCCTGGTGAGTCTCCCCCACACCTGCAGCACGCCCTGGTAAGTCTCCCCCACACCTGCAGCACGCCCTGGTGAGTCTCCCCCACACCTGCAGCACGCCCTGGTGAGTCTCCCCCACACCTGCAGCACGCCCTGGTGAGTCTCCCCCACACCTGCAGCACGCCCTGGTGAGTCTCCCCCACACCTGCAGCACGCCCTGGTGAGTCTCCCCCACACCTGCAGCACGCCCTGGTGAGTCTCCCCCACACCTGCAGCACGCCCTGGTGAGTCTCCCCCACACCTGCAGCACGCCCTGGTGAGTCTCCCCCACACCTGCAGCATGCCCTGGTGAGTCTCCCCCACACCTGCAGCACGCCCTGGTGAGTCTCCCCCACACCTGCAGCACGCCCTGGTGAGTCTCCCCCACACCTGCTGCACGCCCTGGTGAGTCTCCCCCACACCTGCTGCACGCCCTGGTGAGCTCCCCCACACCTGCTGCACGCCCTGGTGAGTCTCCCCCACACCTGCTGCACGCCCTGGTGAGTCTCCCCCACACCTGTTGTAGATATTATTTAAATGCAGTGTTTTGCTTTAGAAATAGTGTCACGTGACCTATTTATGCATCTATGTAAATTGATATCCCCCTTAGCTGGTGCAGAACTCTTACGGGGCTGAGAGTCTTCTGGGTAACGAGGCGACTCTCTCTCACCCACAACACTCCCACATCCCCGTAAGTTTTCCAGTTTCTGGTAAGAGTTTCCGGGAGTTTAAACATTACTTCGTCCTTGGCGACCCGGAAAAAAATGGAGAAAGCTTCTGGAAGTTTTCTCAAAAATTTCCAGAAATTGCTTCTGATATTCAACCTTGGAATTTGCTCCCAGACCCGTAAAAAATTAAAGAGATTTTCTGGAATTTTTTCAGAAAATGCTCTTGAATTTCAATCTTGGAAACTAGTTCACAGACCCGGAATGGAGAAAGTTTTCCCAGATATATTTACTGTACCTACCTGTCTGTCTGTCTGTCTGTCTGTCTGCAGGAGCGGATCCAGAGGGTCCTGGGGGGTTGGAGCCCCCCTTTTCATCAGAAAATTCCAATTTTTTCTTAAATGCAGTATTGTATTCAGGCGTTTTGTAGAGTAAAAAGTATTTACTATTGACCTCAGAATATCTCCTAATATCAAGCCCCACAACTTTTTGGACCCCCCTTTTGATATTCCTGAATTATCTATCTATCTATCTATCTAATAACTCTTAAATAGATACTGTAGATAGATAAATACATGTAACATCAACTAACCAAGAGCACCTCCCTCCTCCTCCTCCTCCTCCTCCTCCTCCTCCTCCTCCTGTTCCTCCTCCTCCCCTCCTCCTCCTCCCCCTCCCCCTCCTCCCCCTCCCCCTCCTCCTCCTCCTGCTCCTCCTGCTCCCCCTCCTCCTCCTCCTCCTCCCCCTCCCCCTCCCCCTCCCCTCCTCCTCCTACAGGGCGGAATGTGCGCGCCAGAAAGAGTCAGATGAGGAGGACCCGACGTCTCCCAGAGGACTCACCCAGTTTGGCAAGGTGAGTGAGCTGGGTGAATGAG
Source organism: Homarus gammarus (assembly GCA_958450375.1). NCBI lineage: Eukaryota > Metazoa > Arthropoda > Malacostraca > Decapoda > Nephropidae > Homarus > Homarus gammarus. Next base: position 11,734 of record CAUDMG010003704.1, on the reverse strand, counting down.
TGGGTGGGTGAGTGGGCTGGTGAGTGAGTGGCTGAGTTGGTGAGTGAGTTGGTGAGTGAGTGGGTGGGTGAGTGGGCTGGCGAGTTAGTGAGTTTGTTGGTGAGTGGGTGGGTGAGTGGGCTGGGTGAATGTGTGGGTGGGTGAGTGGGCTGGTGAGTGAGTGGCTGAGTTGGTGAGTGGGTGGGTGGGTGGGTGAGTGGGCTGGCGATTTAGTGAGTTTGTTGGTGAGTGGGTGGGCTGGTGAGTGGGTGGGCTGGTGAGTGGGCTGATACGTGGGCTACCGGTCTTATGTTATCCCACTCACTCACAAGTTAAACATTACTCCGCCACACACAAAAATGATGAGATACTCGTGTGAGGAGAGAAGATAAACCCACCTCTTGTGCTGACGTCTCTCTAAGGTTGATTCTCATAATACAACTCTGTCAGCCACTTGAGGTGAAGGAGAGTCCGACTGTCCCTTCTTTTCTTGTATTATTTGTTCATATTTTTTTAACTTATCAAGGAACTGAAGAACCGATTTAGGGGGAAAACTTTACCTGTGACAAGGATGAAGTTTTACCACCTATTTTTACCGCGTTTGTGTTCGTGGATTAATAATGTATCCAATCGTAAACACAGTCGAAGTGACCAGCGGAGATTTGGGGCCAGATCTTAGCTTCTCCCTCGCTGCTTGTGTCTGTGGTGTGGTGTGGTGTGGTGCCGTGTCGTGTCGTGTGGTGTGGTGTGGTGTGGTAATAAAGGAAGACTTGGGAATATTGTTTAATAGCTCAGGCAAGAAGATCAGATAACACTCTTCCTCAAATATATCCGTGAGGCATCGCCCCCTTACCAAAGACTAAAGACATTTCAAGCGGAATGGTTTTAATTGAAGGTTACTGGATATAAGAAAAACACAGTCTGGTGGGAAGCTACACAAATGCCAGTCTGGGAGTAGGAATTAGTTTTGGTGGACAAAGGCTTTACAATATGGAACATCAACAAAAAAGTCCAGGACCCTCTCAGATGCCCTCTTTGGTAGTGTGTGTGTGTGTGTGTGTGTGTGTGTGTGTGTGTGTGTGTGTGTGTGTGGCACTGTTGGGTGTAAGTTGTCACAACACCGACGGTGAAGATAACAGAGTAAGCAAATGAAGAAGAGAACCTTGTGAACGTTCTATACCGAATATTTTCTGGTCAAGTCTTTATTATTGATTGTTTTGTTTTTTGCACCTAATGAGGGTGGTAAAGTGCCCACAGTCCCCAACACCACACACCCAGCCCACAGTCCCCAACACCACACACCCAGCCCACAGTCCCCAACACCACACCCAGCCCACAGTACCCCAACACCACACAGCCAGCCCACAGTCCCCAACACCACACATCCAGCCCACAGTCCCCAACACCACACACCCAGCCCACAGTCCCCAACACCACACCCAGCCCACAGTACCCCAACACCACACAGCCAGCCCACAGTCCCCAACACTATTCTGTCTAAAACGTACATGAAATTATCAACTCCTAGCCAGGTTTAAGTGAACTTGAGATGACTCGGTTTATGAAAGATGACACACCGCCGTAGGAGAGCCACGACTCTCTTACCTCGGTGTTCTGACTGACTGTTCCAGAGATAATCATAAACAGCGAGACGAACAGAGGCACAAAAATTGACGAACTGTGACCGTGTGTTCCCAATCTGTGAAGGACTTTAGGGGTAGTCTTGATATTTCAGTGATGAACGAGAATCCAAATGAACTACCTCTTTATACTTGGGGTTGAAGGTGGAAGTCTTACATGTATCTCTCACCTCTCACCCGTGTCTCTCACTTCTCTCTCCCACAGACGGTAGTAAAAGAGATGAACCGCCTGGGGCTGATGGTAGATCTCTCACATGTCTCTCACTTCTCTCTCCCACAGACGGTAGTAAAAGAGATGAACCGCCTGGGGCTGATGGTAGATCTCTCACATGTGTCGCAAGCGACCATGAAGGCGGCGCTGGAGGTGTCGAGAGCGCCGGTCATCTTCAGCCACTCCTCCGTGTACTCCATCTGTAAGAACCCGAGGAACGTCCCCGACCACATCCTGAAGAAGGTGGTGAGTAGAGAGAGAGAGAGAGAGAGAGAGAGAGAGAGAGAGAGAGAGAGAGTGTAAAATTAAGACAGCTTCAGGAAATCAGTAAGAACTGTCAATAGGACTCTGGTCACAACATTAATCCCCATTTTTACTCCTGATTAGTAGGATTATGACACTAATGCCTCCTCTCTTATCTCCTGATTGGGCAAATGATTACATTGAACTCTCCCCCTTTATCCTATATTGGTCAGATTATTACACTATCAACATCCCAACTCCTTTTATGATTGGTCAGCATGTTATATTGACCCTGGCCTCTCCCTGAAATACCCCCCCCCCCAGCTCATGTTCGGTGGAAGTAGTGAGAATATCGTACTAATCCCTGTCTTTGTCTTGACTGGCCAGGCGAGTAAAGGAGGTGTGGTGATGATCAGCTTTTACAACTACTTCCTCACCTGTAGTAAAGAGGCAACCATTGGTGATGTTATAGGTGAGTTGTTCACCTCTGGATAAAATTCCTTGGGACAGTTTTGTAATCCTCTACTGAAGATTCGTATACAGTCCCCTTCACTAGTGCGTTTACAGGGGCTTGTCAGGTTTTGTGCAGTGTGGCAGCGCTGTGTTTGTTTACATTCGACAGAAGGAAACTCCCAATAGTAAACATACTATGGAATCAAATTAAAACAATATTAAAACAAATATCTTAATGTAATTATTTGTGGAATGTTTATACGACGAGCCCCTGTAAATTAGGGTTGCCATATCTGAACATTCAAAAAAGAGGACGCTCCTGAAGACACCCCCCCCTTCCCCTCCCGGCACACACAAGCTAATATACAACATACATGGTATAGAAATCTAAAAAAAAAAAAAATACCTTTGCTTAAGGCTGAACATCTTCATTCCCTTAGCTGCAGTCTTCTTCCCCCACTGTGTGTGTGACTTGATGTGCCCATGCATACTTTTCTGTAGATCGGATCTTTTTCAGTATTGGCTGACTGCTCTTTAGAAAGGTATGGAAGTCACTGCAAGGTGTTTCTCGGAAGGTGCACTGTACAGTCAGAATGCCTTTCATTGTTTCAACACTCAATTTGTTCCTTTCCTTTGTCCATTGACTTTGCATCAGTGAAAAAACTCTTTCTACATTTGCATTGAGATGATGTAGCAAAGAAGAACTGTGCAATTCTTAGCAATTCTGAGTGGCATTCAATGTTCTTTGATTTTTCGAAGTATCTGGTCCACTTTTTATGTGTTGGCAGATTACTAAATTCTTCATCACTCTTGTAATGTTCCACAAACTGCTTCAGGTTACTAACTTGGTCAAAACACTTCATCAACTTCTACCCCCTTATCAATCAAATATTTGACAGCTAAGTTGACAACACCGTACAGGCGTACAAGTGACTTACCAGCTGACGAAAACTGAAAGAGATCTCTACGGTTTCCACCTTCCCTCTCTTTCTCTCCCGTCATTACAGTTCCATGTTTTTTTTTTCCGTGGAGAAAATGATGGAAGCTGAAATTCCGGACTTTTGAAGAATTTTAAAAATTCCTTCCGAATGAAGATTTCGAGACCTAAATGGAGGACATGTCCGGGAAAATACGGACGTATGGCAACCCTCCTGTAAATGCACTAGTGAAGGGGACTGTACAGTGTACACACACCAAAAAAAGTCTGTCAATTCTCTCCCGTCCATGAACCTGTGAATCCGAGACATCACACAGTACACCACCTATGGGCCCAACAATGTATGATGAGTCAGATTCACAGGGACGGAAGGCTGACACAACTAGTGTTGGTGGGCGTACCTAACAGAGATTGTGTATCTAAACATTAATTTCTAATGAGTTTTGTTGTTATTTAGACTTATTTATAAAGAACAGTGTTCTGCAGCTGTAACCAACCATACATTATATGACCCACGAGTAGAGGCCAGATATTAACAAGTGTCTAAGGAATTTTGTCAGTAATTCTGTATAGAAAACAGTATTATAAAAAGACCCGGTTGTGTATAACGAGGCAGGTGCTTAAAGAAATACTGATAAGACAGTTTAGATATTAATTATCTCCTTCAATATCTCTCTATCTAACCTAACCTAACCACTAGCCCTAATCTGCTCGCCATCTACTAGCCACAAATTACTAGCCACGAATTACTCTCCCCCATCTACTAACCACCATATACTAGCTTCCAACTGCTAATGACCTCTAACTACCCCTCAGAACACATCAACCACGTCAGAAAAGTCGCCGGTATTGACCACGTCGGCATCGGGGCAGACTTTGATGGCATAAACATGTGAGTATAGACAGCAGGTTAGGAGTCAGCATATCATCGGACAATGTCTTCCTCCCTCTCCCTCTGTACTCTCCCACCTCCTTCCTCCCTCCCTCCTTCCCCTCCCCTCCCACCTCATCCTCTCCCACTCTTTCTCTCCTTCCTTCCTCTACTTCCTCTCCCTCTGTCCCCTCCCACCTCCTTCCCTCATCTCTTTCTCCTCCCTTCCCACCTTCATTTCTCCTTTGCCTCCCCAAGCTCCAGGCACTGTGTGTGTGTGTGTGTGTGTGTGTGTCTAGACTTTTGGCGTCAAGCTTTGAGACAAATTAAAATAGTGAATAGCGGTAATTACGAAGTTGACAGATGCTTCGAAGTTCGTGAGATCCCGAGACTAACTGATGAGGTGTAGTGTGGTGGTGGTGATGATGGTGATGGTGGTGGTGGTGTGGTGATGGTGATGATGGTGGTGGTGGTGTGGTGATGGTGATGAGGGTGATGGTGGTGGTGGTGATGATGGTGGTGGTGGTGATGGTGATGGTGGTGGTGGTGGTGGTGGTGATGATGGTGGTGGTGGTGATGGTGATGATGGTGGCGGTGATGATGGTGGTGATAGTGATGGTGATGGTGGTGGTGGTTTCATGACCAGACTTGACCAACACTTCAGCAGGTTCAGATACATTCAGGAGCCAGTACAGTACATACCCAGTACTTACCAACATTGGCGTGACCGACCGCCCAAGCTGCTAATGAGCCGGTCTGCGGTGAAGAGGATAAAAGTAAAAAGTAAAAAAGTAAATGAACCTCAATATTATAGCCCCCCAAAACATGAAGTCAGTTCACGAACAACCAAAAATCTACCTAACTTATGATAGATAGTTCACATCTACTGTAATTTACTACCTAACACATTAAAAACAATAATAAAATATTATCTTCATGAAAGTATGCTGCTAAAACCATTAAGGAAAAGCTAAATTAATGTTTGACACAACCGCCATCTGCATAGACTCTGGCTGTGTGGCATCAAGCTTAGCAACAGCAACGCAACACGACTGGGGACACTGCCTCTGTTGACCCTTGGCAATACTCCCCTTCCCGCTCTCACACACAAAGAACTGTTCATTCCCTTTCTGGTTTTGTCCTTATGATAATTATTTATTTAATTTTTTTTTTTTTTTTTTTTTTTTTGCAAATTATGTACATTATATAGGATTATGTTTGCATGTAACTGAATAAAAAAATATGAGTTATATTTATATAACTGAAATCATGAGCTGAAAACTAAACATAGCACACGCCTCACCCTGGTAAGGAGAGCGCTAGGGGCACGCAATATGAATATTTGCCGGGATCCAAATTCGTACAGCAGGGGAAGCTTTCGTAACATGAAAAAATAGGTGGTAATTTAGGAAATACGTATTAGCGAATTATCGTATCTCGAACGTTCGTATAGAGAGGGATACCTGTAGTCATTAGAACAAATAATAATTACCTAAGTATCAAATTCTTAACTACAGATCCCTAATCAGCATGTTTAGGAGTACTTATATATATATTCTGAAAAACAGCAACTTCAAGATGCAGCTGAAACCTTAAACCTTAATGGGATATTTTACCCTGGACCAACTTTTTCTCTTGGAATTGGAATTTAATGTTTTTAACTACTTAAGTACTATACAGTCACCCACACTAGCCCTGTCACCTCTCCTCCTGAACCACGAACCCAGAAATCTAGACTCGTGAACCCGAAGCAGTAACACCGATGCATTATTCTATCCATAAATGCTTCGGATTCATGAGTCTGAATCTCGAGGTTCGTGGTTCAGGAGGAGAGGCGACAGGAGTTTTGTGGATGACTGTATACAGTACATCCAGAATAACGCCCAAAACGCTAAAAACCGCCAGAATTCGAGAGGGTTGACAGTACATCTGGAGACTAGTAAGCGACTAACACATCCCTCCACCTACTAACACCCACTCTGTCTTTTTCAGGCTACCTGTCGGGCTGGAGGATGTGTCTGGCTACCCGAGACTCTTCGCTGAGCTCCTCTCTGATCCCAATTGGTCACTACAGGACCTGAGGAAACTGGCTGGCCATAACCTACTGAGGGTGATGCGTGACGTCGAGAGGGTAGGTGTACAAGCGCATACACACTTTTTCTTTCTTTCACTAACACAAGGACGCAGGTAGCTACATGGGGTACCTTACCTGAATGAAAAGATAATTGTGTGTGTGTGTTTTATCCTGCAAATCATCACCATCATTATCATTGACATCATCCATCCATCAACCTACCTACTTAAATAACCACCCATCCACCTATCCATGTATGTATGTATGTATGTATGTATGTACTGTACCGTTTGTTTGTTTGTGTACAGGTTCGTGTAGAGATGCAGCAGCAGAGGTCAGCGCCCTATGAGGAAGAAATCAACAAACTCCCCGCTGACCAACAGTCTTGCTTCTACCGTTTCACCCGCCCTACTGACGACGTTGACTGATCACCTGCTTGCTGACTTTCTTCATCTGCTCGCCTGCTGATGTCTGCGGTCCCGCATCTGCTGACCTGATTAATATATTGACCTTACTCACCTTGTCTACCTTGTGACCTGTTGGACCAGGTGTGAGGGTAATAATCTTGGAGTGAGATTCACCAACATTTACAGCTGTTCTGTTTAAGATCATACAAGTTGACAGTACAAGTGTGTGTGTGTGTGTAGGTCATTCTTCTTCCTTTTCGTTTCTCTCCTCATTTCTAAAGGTTTCTGTTCCTCTTGGTAGATAAAAACGTGGATTATTTTGTCATGTGTTCACGTCTATCACTCCTGAACTTAAATATACAGTACACCAGAGAATAATAATAATACTCATTCAACATCATCTATGAGACATCACCTTAACTTAACAGCCACGATGACAAGAGACCGCAATCCAATTTTATAATTATTCATCTTCTACATTAGTAAATTCCTTTTAGATATGTCTGAGCAAAAAACACATTTACATACATTACCTAAGAAATGATTAAAAAGGACCTTGTAAATAGTTAAACGTGTTATGGAAGACGAATATACCTGTAGTATGTGTGATCGATAGTTTGGTTACCAGGTGGGAGTTGACTCTCTGGCTCCAGTACTTTAGAGACCCTCCTTGACCAAGTTAGACTAGGCTCTTGGATTCGATACCTTCAAGTGTGTGGGTTCGAATCCTTGCACCCAATGGGGCTAAAGTGTTCCATTAGTAATAATATCTATCTTAAGTCACGATACTCAAAAGATTTACTGATCCCATTCAAGGGGTTAAATCATCGTAATCAGGAGGTTAAATCATTATATTAGAGGGTTAAATCATTGCAGGGGTTAAATCATTATATTCAAGAGGTTAAATCATTGTATTTAAGAGGTTAAATCATTGTACTCAAGAGGCTAAATCATTGTATTCAAGGGGTTAAATCGTTGCAGGGGTTAATTATATTCAAGAGGTTAAATCATTGTACTCAAGAGGTTAAATCTTTATATTCAAGAGGTAAATCATTGTACTGAAGGGGTTAAATCCTCATCATATTCCAGGGCTACATCATTGGACTGAAGAGATTTGGCTTTTGAGGGAAAATTATCAGCAATTTGTTAGTCTCGTGTTTGAAACCAGACTTGTAAACTGTACGTCGTGTCCAACTTTTAATATTGGCAACTTTTTCATATATTTGTGAGTTTTATTATCCTTTTGTCATCGCAGGTCACTATCAAGTCAGTCTACATGTCACAATCAAGTCAGTCTACATGTCACTATCAAGTCAGTCTACATGTCACTATCCAGTCAGTCTACAGGTCACTATCAAGTCAGTCTACATGTCACTATCAAGTCAGTCTACATGTCACTATCCAGTCAGTCTACAGGTCACTATCATGTCAGTCTACATGTCACTATCAAGTCAGTCTACATGTCACTATCCAGTCAGTCTACAGGTCACTATCATGTCAGTCTACATGTCACTATCAAGTCAGTCTACATGTCACTATCCAGTCACTCTACATGTCACTATCAAGTCAGTCTACATGTCACTATCAAGTCAGTCTACATGTCACTATCAAGTCAGTCTACATGTCACTATCAAGTCAGTCTACATGTCACTATCCAGTCACTCTACGTGTCACTATCCAGTCAGTCAACATGTCACTATCAAGTCAGTCTACATGTCACTATCAAGTCAATCTACATGTCACTATCCAGTCAGTCAACATGTCACTATCCAGTCAGTCTACATGTCACTATCCAGTCACTCTACGTGTCACTATCCAGTCATTCTACATGTCGAGTGACAATGAAAAGAAATTTATGATTCATTTACCTGAGGTTAAGGCCATAGTGAATGAGCCACCACCTGTTTCATCAAGTACTGCTCAGTACTGGTTCTTGTTATCCTTAGTTAACCTGCTGCAGCTATGTGGATCATCTTTGGTACAGTCATCATAAACTATCTAATACTGACACCATCTGGCATAACTTAGTCTAGGAAAATATCCCTGTGTTTACTGTACCTCTCCCATAGTTTCTTGGAAATTGATGCCAAAAGAAATTTAAAACTCCAACTTTGAGGTGACACTGTCAGTATATATATGTAGAAGGTGTTAAATTCATTTAATTAATTACTGAACAATCCACACTTCCCTCGATGACAAGACCAACAAACTATCTTATCAGTGAGGCTGAGTAGAGTTCTTTTACGACACACTAGCTGTCTTTTACCTGCTAGAAATCTGTCAACAGCAGCTGTAAGTCTGATCCCACACCGAACAAGACCACAATTGGCAGTGGCGATGCACAAGCTCCAACAATTCCCTGAAAAGGGCAGATGGAAACAGACTAAACTTTGTAGCTGTAAATGACATGTAAAATATCATCACAATAATATTGTTATCGTTAGAATTCCCGCCGAAATTTTTGTTTAGCCTTTTTGTATTTATAAAGTACTGTAGCAAGATTATTTCACATGAACAGCGAATGGTATAACATACTATTAATTACCTGTATATTATAATGGTAATATTTTTAGTAATGTACTTCATAACCATTCACTAATTAAGGTTGAAGCTGCCTCACCTGTTGGGTAAAGTGCCGTAGTGCAGGCACCAGTCTAGTGGCCCTCTTGTGGACGCTCTCAATCATCTGACAGTCTCTAACATCTCTCGGGGACCAGATAGTGAGACTGTCCGCTGCTGTACACGACCACATTGTGGGCCGGGTGTCATGGTCACAGTGTGTGTGATGATTCATATTATGCTCCACGCCCACAAAACATGTGGATAACTGGTGAGTTACCCCGCGGAGGAAACGTGTTTTTCTAGCTTAGGTGCCGTCCATTTTCTCTAACTTTCTGAAACCAACCTCTCTATAAAGTAAACTTGAATGTGTGTGAGGACACCGCTGTTTTGGGTCAACTTAGATATGTCTTATTACAGGTGAAGCATTCAAGATCCTTTGTGACTGACTTTGAAATCTTCATTTGTATTTATTTTTAATGAAATTGTCAATATAAGTCAGGGTAGAGATGACTGTGAGAATGAGGTATTGACGTCTTCCCTAGAGACGCTGTTAGTTGCTAACTAATGCTGAAGCTACCGCTTTGTGATCAGTGAACCTCAGAGAATCTGATATTTGTATCGAAAGTATTGTCAATTATCTAGTTTAGAAACTAATTAATTATTCTGAAGGGAAGTGTCAGCCTCCTTATCTTGACCATCTAACGGGGTGTAACCTAATACTCCTTGTCTTATGCTCCTCCCACCAGGGACTGCCATCCTGAAACTTGAAATCAATTTAATTTTTGTCTTTGAAAACTCAGTCATTGCATAGTTTGAAAAAATGACATAAGTCAATTAAAATGAGTTCGTAGCCTGATTTCCACACATGAAAGGTGTGTAGTAACAGAGGTTGTTTTAGATCTGTGTGAGTACACAGGGGTGGGGAAGTACGGGCTGAGACAGTCTCAGACTAAAATCCGCCATCGCCCTATTCACAGATTCCTGTAGGTCAAGAGTGGTCGTTGTATGTTGGTACGACATCCAGCCCTCGTAGTGGAGATAGATGAAACCACGGAGACCGAGTCGCGTTACAGTATATCCACGCGGCCCAACCAGGCCGCGGCTCAGCCAGGCCAGCCGCCCGCCAGGCGCCAGCCTGTGTTACGGCCCATGATGATCTCACGCACCATAGTTAACAGCCAGCTCACAGTAGCAGTGTTGTGTTTTGAGTCCACCTCTAAGTAGTGTGTGCTGGGGCTGTGTTATTCATCTGAGTACCCATGTATGTATCTCCTCAGGGTATAAGTGTGTGGAAGCAACAAGAGTATGAGGTCGCCACTTATTTCTTGGCGAATATAGAAAAATATCAGAAGGAAGCTACGTCCGTGATAATGTTAAGGTAGTATTGTTGGTGTGTCCCTAGAGTCCTGTGATTGGTTAAGAGTTGAGGATCTCAGGTACTGTGTATTGTTGGTGCTCAAGTGACCAGCATAATATGTAAAGTACTTGAGAGTATTATCAGAGATGCCGCGATAGAACATCTACTACGAAACAACCTTGTAAAGGATTGCCAACACGGTTTTATGCTGGGGCGCTCCTGCTTAACACAATTGCTCAAGGTATTGGATATTTGGACCCATATTCTGGAACGGGGTGGTAATATCGACAATAATAACCTAGATTTTGCCAAGGCTTTCGATAGTGTACCCCACGAAAGGCTGAAAATCAAACTGGAAGGGTACGGAATTCGGGGAAATGTCCTAGCGTGGATAGAAGACTTTCTACATGACCGCAAGCAGTGTGTGGTGATTAATGGCATGAAATTGTCATCTGTACCTGTCACAAGTGGGGTACCACAGGGCAGTGTATTGGGCCCGCTGTTGTTTGTTTGTTTCATAAATGACATGCCTGACGTTGTACACTCCTCCATACAAATGTTTGCCGATGACGCCAAGTTATTTCGGGAAATCAAGAACCAAGCTACTACTACTAGGCTATGCCCACTGCCGTAGATATTTCAGATTCTTGCACTGGAATTGCGATGGTCATACACATTTTTAAAACAAACACGAGGGGATTTGTGCATACATCATAGTTGCTTGTGTTTCACGTCTTTGCCTTGACGTTCTGAATGTGTACACAGTACACACACGCATACCACACACACATACACACACACACGCACACACATACAATATCACACAGTAAATTCCATATGATCAATGATATATAGCAACGTTAACACAGGCTCACTCCGCTGGTTACCATGGAAACAGGGAACGCTACCCTCGCGCCTGGGCTTTTAGCTAGTCGCGTCGCCAACAGATGGCTGTGATCGGGGCTCAGTGGCTCTCACGTTTTTTTTATCGGTGAAGGAA
>CAUDMG010003703.1:0-14855 GCA_958450375.1 Homarus gammarus | reverse complement strand
TGGTGACCACCGCTATATGAGAAGAAATGACTGTTGCATCCTGGTGACCATCGTTATGTCAGGACAAATGACTGCTGCCTCCCGGTGACCACCACTGTATTAGGACAAAGGACTGCTGCCTCCTCGTGACCACCGCTGTATGAGGACAAATGACTGCTGCCTCCTGGTGACCACCGCTGTGTTAGACCAAATGACTGCTGCCTCCTGGTGACCACCAATGTATCAGGACAAAGGATTGCTGCCTCCTGGTGACCACCGATGTGTCAGGACAAATGACTGCTGCCTCCTGGAGACCACCACTGTGTCAGGACAAAAGACTGCTGCCTCCTGGTGACCACCAATGTATCAGGACAAGGGATTGCTGCCTCCTGGTGACCACCGCTGTGTCAGGACAAATGACTGCTGCCTCCTGGTGACCACCGCTGTATCAGGAGAAAGGACTGCTGCCTTCTGGTGACCACCGCTGTGTCAGGACAAATGACTGCTGCCTCCTGGTGACCACCGCTGTATCAGGAGAAAGGACTGCTGCCTTCTGGTGACCACAGCTGTGTCAGAACAAATGACTGCTGCCACCTGGTGGCCACCACTGTGTCAGGAAAAATGACTGCTGCCTCTTGGTGACCATCGCTGAGTCAGAACAAATAACCGCTGCCTCCTGGTGACCACCGCAGTGTCAGAAGAAATGACTGCTGCCTCCTGGTGACCACCGTTGTGTCAGAAGAAATGACTGCTGCCTCCTCGTGACAACCGCTGAATCATTACAAATGACTACTACGTCCTGGTGACCACCGCTGTGTCAGAACAAATGACTACTGCCTCCTGGTGACCATCGCTGTGTTAGGAGAAATGACTGCTGCCTCTTGTTGACCACCGCTGTGTCAGAAGAAATGACTGCTGCCTCCTGGTGACCATCGCTGTGTCAGAACAAATAACCGCTGCCTCCTGGTGACCACCCTTGTGTCAGAACAAATAACCGCTGCCTCCTGGTGACCATCGCTGTGTCAGTACAAATACCCGCTGCCTCCTCGTGACCACCACTGTGTCAGGACAAATGACTGCTGCCTCCTGGTGACCACCACTGTGTCACGACAAATGACTGCTGCCTCCTGGTGACCACCGCTGTGTCAGAACAAATAACCGCTGCCTCCTGCTGACCACAGCTGTGTCAGAAGAAATGACTGCTGCCTCCTGGTGACCATCGCTGTGTCAGAACAAATACCCGCTGCTTCCTCGTGACCACCACTGTGTCAGGACAAATGACTGCTGCCTCCTGGTGACCACCACTGTGTCACGACAAATGACTGCTGCCTCCTGCTGACCACCGCTGTGTCAGAAGAAATGATTGCTGCCTCCTGGTGACCACCGCTGTATCAGAACAAATGACTGCTGCCTCCTGGTGACCACCGCTGTGTCAGGACAAATGACTGCTGCCTCCCGGTGACCACCACTGTATCAGGACAAAGGACTGCTGCTTCCTCGTGACCACCGCTGTATGAGGACAAATGACTGCTGCCCCCTGGTGACCAACGCTGTGTTAGACCAAATGACTGCTGCCTCTTGGTGACCACCAATGTATCAGGACAAAGGATTGCTGCCTCCTGGTGACCACCGCTGTGTCAGGATAAATGACTGCTGCCTCTTGGTGACCACCGCTGTGTCAGAAGAAATGACTGCTGCCTCCTGGTGACCACCCCTGTGTCAGGATAAATGACCGCTGCCTCCTGGTGACCACCACTGTGTCAGAACAAATTACCGCTGCCTCCTTGTGACCACCGCTTTGTCAGGAGAAATGACTGCTGCCTCCTGGTGACCACCACTGTATCAGGACAAATGACTGCTGCCTCCGAGTGAACCCCTCTGTATGAGGACAAATGACTGGTGACCACCGCTGTGTCAGGACAAATGACTGCTGCCTCCTGGTGACTACCGCTGTATGAGGACAAATGACTGCTGCCTCCTGGTGACCACAGCTGTGTCAGGACAAATGACTGCTACCTCCTGGTGACCAACACTGTCAGGACAAATGACTGGTGCCTCTTGGTGACAACCACTGTGTCAGGACAAATGACTGCTACCTCCTGGTGACCAACACTGTGTCAGGACAAATGAATGCTGCCTCTTGGTGACCACCATTGTGTCAGGACAAATGACTGCTGCTCTTGGTGACCACCACTGTGTCAGGACAAATGACTGCTGCCTCTTGCTGACCACCACTGTGTCAGGACAAATGACTGCTGCCTCTTGGTGACGACCACTGTGTCAGGACAAATGACTGCTGCCTCTTGGTGACCACCGCTGTATGAAACCAAATGACTGCTACCTCCAGATGACCACCACTGTGTCAGGACAAATGACTGCTGCCTCCTGGTGACCACCGCTGTGTCAGAACAAATGACTGATGCCTCCTGGTGAACCACCACTGTGTCAGGACAAATGACTGCTGCCTCCTGGTGACCACCACTGTATCAGGACAAATGACTGCTGCCTCCGAGTGACCACCTCTGTATGAGGACAAATGACTGGTGACCACCGCTGTGTCAGGACAAATGACTGGTGCCTCCTGGTGACCACCGCTGTATGAGGACAAATGACTGCTGCCTCCTGGTGACCACAGCTATGTCAGGACAAATGACTCCTACATCCTGGTGACCACCACTGTCAGGACAAATAACTGCTGCCTCTTGGTGACAACCACTGTGTCAGGACAAATGACTGCTACCTCTTGGTGACCAACACTGTGTCAGGACAAATGACTGCTGCCTCTTGGTGACCACCATTGTGTCAGGGCAAATGAATGCTGCCTCCTGGTGACCATCACTGTGTCAGAACAAATAACCGCTGCCTCCTGGTGACCACCACTGTATCAGAACAAATAACCGCTTCCTCCTGGTGACCACCGCTGTGTCAGAAGAAATGAGTGCTGCCTCTTTGTGACCACCGCTTTCTCAGAAGAAATGACTGCTGCCTCCTGGTGACAACCGCTGTATCAGAACAATTGACTGCTGCCTCCTGGTGACCACCCCTGTGTTAGAACAAATGACTGCTGCCTCCTCGTGTCCACCGCTGTATCAGAACAAATGACTGCTGCCTCGTCGTGACCACCGCTGTATCAGCACAAATGACTGCTGCCTCTTGGTGACCACTGCTGTGTCAGGACAAATGACTGCTGCCTCCCGGTGACCACCACTGTATCAGGACAAAGGACTGCTGCCTCATCGTAACCACCGCTTTATGAGGACAAATGACTGCTGCCTCCTGGTGACCACTGCTGTGTCAGGACAAATGACTGCTACCTCCTGGTGACCACTGCTGTATCAGGACAAATGACTGTTGCCTCCCGGTGACCACCACTGTATCAGGACAAACGACTGCTGCCTCATGGTGACCACCGCTGCATGAGGACAAATAACTGCTTCCTCCTGGTGACCACCGCTGTGTCAGGAGAAAGGATTGCTGCCTCCTGGTGACCACCGCTGTGTTAGACCAAATGACTGCTGCCTCCTGGTGACCACCAATGTATCAGGACAAAGAACTGCTGCCTCCTGGTGACCACCGCTGTGTCGGGACAAATGACTGCTACCTCCTGTTAACCACCGCTGAATGAGGACAAAGGACTGCTACCTCCTGGTGGCCACCACTGTGTCAGAACAAATGACTGCTGCCTCCTGGTGACCATCGCTATGTCAGAACAAATAACCACTGCCTCCTGGTGACCACCACTGTGTCAGGACAAATGAGTGCTGCCTCCTGGTGACCACCACTGTGTCAGGACAAATGACTGCTGTCTCCTGGTGACCACCGCTGTGTCAGAACAAATAACCGCTGCCTTCTGGTGACCACCGCTGTATCAGAAGAAATGATTGCTGCCTCCTGGTGGCCACCGCTGTATCAGAACAAATGACTGTTGCCTCCTGGTGACCCCCTCTGAGTCAGGACAAATGACTGCTGCCTCCTGGTGACCGCTGCTGTATCAGACCAAATGACTGCTGCCTCCTCGTGACCACCGCTGTGTCAGGACAAATGACTGCTGCCTCCCGGTGACCACCACTGTATCAGGATAAAGGACTACTGCCTCCTCGTGACCACCGCTGTATGAGGACAAATGACTGCTGCCCCCTGGTGACCACCGCTGTGTTAGACCAAATGACTGCTGCCTCCTGGTAACAACCAATGTATCAGGACAAAGGATTGCTGCCTCCTTGTGACCACCGCTGTATCAGGACAAAAGACTGCTGCCTCCTGGTGACCACCAATGTATCAGGACAAAGGAATGCTGCCTCCTGTTGACCACTGCTGTGTCATGACAAATGACTGCTGCCTCCTCGTGACCACCGCTGTATCAGGACAAAGGACTGCTGCCTCCTGGTGACCACAGCTGTGTCAGACCAAATGACTGCTACCTCCAGGTGACTACCACTGTGTCCTGGACAAATGACTGCTGCCTCCTGGTGACCACCGCTGTGTTAGACCAAATGAATGCTGCTTCCTGGTGACCACCAATGTATCAGGACAAAAGACTGCTGCCTCTTGGTGACCACCAATGTATCAGGACAAAGGATTGCTGCCTCCTCGTGACCACCGCTGTGTCAGGACAAATGACTGCTGCATCCTGGTGGCCACCGCTGTGTCAGGACAAGGGACTGCTGCCTCCTGGTAACCACCGCTGTATGAGGACAAATGACTGCTGCCTCCTGGTGACCACTAATGTGTCAGGACAAAGGACTGCTGTGTCAGGACAAATGACTGCTGCCTCCTGGTGACCACCGCTGTATGAGGACAAATGACTGCTGCCTCCTGGTGACCACTAATGTATCAGGACAAAGGACTGCTGTGTCAGGACAAATGACTGCTGCCTCCTGGTGACCACCGCTGTATCAGGACAAATGACTGTTGCCTCCCGGTGACCACCACTGTATCAGGACAAAGGACTGCTGCCTCATGGTGACCACAGCTGTATGAGGACAAATGACTGCTGCCTCTTGTTGACCACCGCTGTGTCAGAAGAAATGACTGCGTCCTCCTGGTGACCATCGCTGTGTCAGAACAAATAACCGCTGCCTCCTGGTGACCACCACTGTGTCAGGACAAATGACTGCTGCCTCCTGGTGACCACCACTGTGTCAGGACAAATGACTGCTGCCTCCTGGTGACCACTGCTGTGTCAGAACAAATAACCGCTGCCTTCTGGTGACCTCCGCTGTGTCAGAAGAAATGATTGCTGCCTCCTGGTGACCACCGCTGTATCAGAACAAATGACTGCTGCCTCCTGGTGACCACTGCTGTATCAGACCAAATGACTGCTGCCTCCTGGTGACCACCGCTATATGAGAAGAAATGACTGTTGCATCCTGGTGACCATCGTTATGTCAGGACAAATGACTGCTGCCTCCCGGTGACCACCACTGTATTAGGACAAAGGACTGCTGCCTCCTCGTGACCACCGCTGTATGAGGACAAATGACTGCTGCCTCCTGGTGACCACCGCTGTGTTAGACCAAATGACTGCTGCCTCCTGGTGACCACCGATGTGTCAGGACAAATGACTGCTGCCTCCTGGAGACCACCACTGTGTCAGGACAAAAGACTGCTGCCTCCTGGTGACCACCAATGTATCAGGACAAGGGATTGCTGCCTCCTGGTGACCACCGCTGTGTCAGGACAAATGACTGCTGCCTCCTGCTGACCACCGCTGTATCAGGAGAAAGGACTGCTGCCTTCTGGTGACCACCGCTGTGTCAGGACAAATGACTGCTGCCTCCTGGTGACCACCGCTGTATCAGGAGAAAGGACTGCTGCCTTCTGGTGACCACAGCTGTGTCAGAACAAATGACTGCTGCCACCTGGTGGCCACCACTGTGTCAGGAAAAATGACTGCTGCCTCTTGGTGACCATCGCTGAGTCAGAACAAATAACCGCTGCCTCCTGGTGACCACCGCAGTGTCAGAAGAAATGACTGCTGCCTCCTGGTGACCACCGTTGTGTCAGAAGAAATGACTGCTGCCTCCTCGTGACAACCGCTGAATCATTACAAATGACTACTACGTCCTGGTGACCACCGCTGTGTCAGAACAAATGACTACTGCCTCCTGGTGACCATCGCTGTGTTAGGAGAAATGACTGCTGCCTCCTCTTGACCACCGCTGTGTCAGAAGAAATGACTGCTGCCTCCTGGTGACCATCGCTGTGTCAGAACAAATAACCGCTGCCTCCTGGTGACCACCCTTGTGTCAGAACAAATAACCTCTGCCTCCTGGTGACCATCGCTGTGTCAGTACAAATACCCGCTGCCTCCTCGTGACCACCACTGTGTCAGGACAAATGACTGCTGCCTCCTGGTGACCACCACTGTGTCACGACAAATGACTGCTGCCTCCTGGTGACCACCGCTGTGTCAGAACAAATAACCGCTGCCTCCTGCTGACCACAGCTGTGTCAGAAGAAATGACTGCTGCCTCCTGGTGACCACCGCTGTATATGAACAAATGACTGCTGCCTCCTGCTGACCACCGCTGTTTCAGAACAAATGACTGCTGCCTCCTGGTGACCACCGCTGTATCAGAACAAATGACTGCTGCCTCCTGGTGACCACCGCTGTGTCAGGATAAATGACTGCTGCCTCTTGGTGACCATCGCTGTGTCAGAACAAATGACTGATGCCTCCTGGTGACCACCACTGTGTCAAGACAAATGACTGCTGCCCCCTGGTGGCCACCACCGTGTGAGGGCAAATGAATGCTGCCTCCTGGTGACCATCACTGTGTCAGAACAAATAACCGCTGCATCCTGGTGACCACCACTTTATCAGAACAAATAACCGCTGCCACCTGGTGACCACCGCTGTGTCAGAAGAAATGAGTGCTGCCTCTTTGTGTCCATCGCTGTGTCAGAACAAATAACAGCTGCCTCCTGGTGACCACCACTGTGTCAGGACAAATGACTGCTGCCTCCTGGTGACCACCAATGTTTCAGGACAAATGACTGCTGCCTCCTGGTGACCATCGCTGTTTCAGAACAAATAACCGCTGCCTCCTGGTGACCACCGCTGTGTCAGAAGAAATGACTGCTGCCTCCTGGTGACCACCGCTGTGTTGGAACAAATGACTGCTGCCTCCTCGTGTCCACCCCTGTATCAGAACAAATGACTGCTGAATCCTCGTGACCACCGCTGTATCAGCATAAATGACTGCTGCCTCTTGGTGACCACTGCTGTGTCAGGACAAATGACTGTTGCATCCTGGTGACCACCACTGTATCAGGACAAATGACTGTTGCCTCCCTGTGACCACCACTGTATCAGGACAAAGGACTGCTGCCTCATGGTGACCACCGCTGCATGAGGACAAATAACTGCTGCCCCCTGGTGACCACCGCTGTGTCAGGAGAAAGGATTGCTGCCTCCTGGTGACCACCGCTGTGTTAGACCAAATGACTGCTACCTCCTGGTGACCACCAATGTATCAGGACAAAGGACTGCTACCTCCTGGTGGCCACCACTGTGTAAGGACAAATGACTCCTGCCTCCTGGTGACCATCGCTGTGTCAGAGCAAATAACCACTGCCTCCTGGTGACCACCACTGTGTCAGAACAAATAACCGCTGCCTCCTGGTGACCACGGCTGTGTCAGAAGAAATGACTGCGTCCTCCTGGTGACCATCGCTGTGTCAGAACAAATAACCGCTGCCTCCTGGTGACTGCCGCTGTGTCAGAAGAAATGACTGCTGCCTCCTGGTGACCATCGCTGTGTCAGAACAAATACCCGCTGCCTCCTCGTGACCACCACTGTGTCAGGACAAATGACTGCTGCCTCCTGGTGACCACCACTGTGTCACGACAAATGACTGCTGCCTCCTGCTGACCACCGCTGTGTCAGAACAAATGACTGCTGCCTCCTGGTGACCACCACTGTATCAGAACAAATAACCGCTGCCTCCTGGTGACCACCGCTGTGTCAGAAGAAATGAGTGCTGCCTCTTTGTGACCATCGCTGTGTCAGAACAAATAACAGCTGCCTCCTGGTGACCACCACTGTGTCAGGACAAATGACTGCTGCCTCCTGGTGACCACCAATGTTTCAGGACAAATGACTGCTGCCTGCTGGTGACCATCGCTGTTTCAGAACAAATAACCGCTGCCTCCTGGTGACCACCGCTCTGTCAGAAGAAATGACTGCTGCCTCCTGGTGACCCCCGCTGTATCACAACAAATGACTGCTGCCTCCTGGTGACCACCGCTGTGTTGGAACAAATGACTGCTGCCTCCTCGTGTCCACCGCTGTTTCATAACAAATGACTGCTGCCTCCTCGTGACCACCGCTATATCAGCATAAATGACTGCTGCCTCTTGGTAACCACTGCTGTGTCAGGACAAATGACTGTTGCCTCCCGGTGACCACCACTGTATCAGGACAAAGGACTGCTGCCTCATCGTAACCACCGCTCTATGAGGACAAATGACTGCTGCCTCCTGGGAACCACTGCTGTGTCAGGACAAATGACTGCTGCCTCCTGGTGACCACTGCTGTATCAGGACAAATGACTGTTGCCTCCCGGTGACCACCACTGTATCAGGACAAAGGACTGCTGCCTCCTCGTGACCACCGCTGTATGAGGACAAATGACTGCTGCCCCCTGGTGACCACCGCTGTGTTAGACCAAATGACTGCTGCCTCTTGGTGACCACCAATGTATCAGGACAAAGGATTGCTGCCTCCTGGTGACCACCGCTGTGTCAGGATAAATGACTGCTGCCTCTTGGTGACCACCGCTGTGTCAGAAGAAATGACTGCTGCCTCCTGGTGACCACCCCTGTGTCAGGATAAATGACCGCTGCCTCCTGGTGACCACCACTGTATCAGGACAAATGACTGCTGCCTCCGAGTGAACACCTCTGTATGAGGACAAATGACTGGTGACCACCGCTGTGTCAGGACAAATGACTGCTGCCTCCTGGTGACCACCGCTGTATGAGGACAAATGACTGCTGCCTCCTGGTGACCACAGCTGTGTCAGGACAAATGACTGCTACCTCCTGGTGACCAACACTGTCAGGACAAATGACTGGTGCCTCTTGGTGACAACCACTGTGTCAGGACAAATGACTGCTACCTCCTGGTGACCAACACTGTGTCAGGACAAATGAATGCTTCCTCTTGGTGACCACCATTGTGTCAGGACAAATGACTGCTGCCTCTTGGTGACCACCACTGTGTCAGGACAAATGACTGCTGCCTCTTGCTGACCACCACTGTGTCAGGACAAATGACTGCTGCCTCTTGGTGACGACCACTGTGTCAGGACAAATGACTGCTGCCTCTTGTTGACCACCGCTGTATGAAACCAAATGACTGCTACCTCCAGATGACCACCACTGTGTCAGGACAAATGACTGCTGCCTCCTGGTGACCACCGCTGTGTCAGAACAAATGACTGATGCCTCCTGGTGAACCACCACTGTGTCAGGACAAATGACTGCTGCATCCTGGTGGCCACCGCTGTGTCAGGACAAGGGACTGCTGCCTCCTGGTAACCACCGCTGTATGAGGACAAATGACTGCTGCCTCCTGGTGACCACTAATGTATCAGGACAAAGGACTGCTGTGTCAGGACAAATGACTGCTGCCTCCTGGTGACCACCGCTGTATGAGGACAAATGACTGCTGCCTCCTGGTGACCACTAATGTATCAGGACAAAGGACTGCTGTGTCAGGACAAATGACTGCTGCCTCCTGGTGACCACTAATGTATCAGGACAAAGGACTGCTGTGTCAGGACAAATGACTGCTGCCTCCTGGTGACCACCGCTGTCTCAGGACAAATGACTGTTGCCTCCCGGTGACCACCACTGTATCAGGACAAAGGACTGCTGCCTCATGGTGACCACAGCTGTATGAGGACAAATGACTGCTGCCTCCTGATGACCACCGCTGTGTCAGGAGAAAGGATTGCTGCCTCCTGGTGACCACCGCTGTGTTAGACCAAATGAATGCTGCTTCCTGGTGACCACCAATGTATCAGGACAAAGGACTGCTGCCTCCTGGTGACCACCTCTGTATCAGTACAAATGACTGCTGCCTCCTGGTTACCACCGCTGTATCAGGACAAAGGACTGCTACCTTCTGGTGGTCACCACTGTGTCAGGACAAATGACTGCTGCCTCCTGGTAACCACCGCTGAGTCAGAAGAAATGACTGCTACCTCCTGGTGACCATCGCCGTGTCAGAACAAATAACCGCTGCCTCCTGGTGACCACCACTGTGTCAGAACAAATGACTACTGCCTCCTGGTGACCACCACTGTGTCAGGACAAATGACTGTTGCCTCTTGGTGACCACCGCTGTGTCAGGACAAATGACTGCTGCCTCTTGGTGACCACGGCTGTGTCAGAACAAATAACCGCTGCCTCCTGGTGACCACCGCTGTGATTAGAAGAAATGATTGCTGCCTCCTGGTGACCACCGCTGTATGAGAACAAATGACTGCTGCCTCCTGGTGACCACCACTGTGTCAGGACAAATGACTGCTGCCTCACGGTGACCACCACTGTATCAGGACAAAGGACTGCTGCCTCCTCATGACCACCGCTGTATGAGGACAAATGAGTGCTGCCTCCTGGTGACCACCGCTGGTTTAGACCAAATGACTGCTGCCTCCTGGTGACCACCAATGTATCAGGACAAAGGATTGCTGCCTCCTGGTGACCACCGATGTGTCAGGACAAATGACTGCAGCCTCCTGGAGACCACCAATGTATCAGGACAAAAGACTGCTGACTCCTGGTGACCACCAATGTATCAGGACAAGGGATTGCTGCTTTCTGGTGACCACCGCTGTGTCAGGACAAATGACTGCTGCCTCCTGGTGACCACCGCTCTATCAGGACAAAGGACTGCTGCCTCCTGGTGACCACAGCTGTGTCAGACCAAATGACTGCTACCTCCAGGTGACCACCACTGTGTCCTGGACAAATGACTGCTGCCTCCTGGTGACCACCGCTGTGTCAGGACAAATGACTGCTGCCTCTTGGTTACCATCGCTGTGTCAGAACAGATAACCGCTGTCTCCTGGTGACCACCACTGTGTGAGAACAAATAACCGCTGCCTCCTGGTGACCACCGCTGTGTAAGTAGAAATGACTGCTGCCTCCTGGTGTCCATCGCTGTGTCAGAACAAATAACCGCTGCCTCCTGGTGACCACCAATGTGTCAGGACAAATGACTGCTGCCTCCTGGTGACCACCGCTGTGTCAGAACAAATGACTGATGCCTCCTGGTGACCACGAATGTGTCAGTACAAATGACTGCTGCCTCCTGGTGGCCACCACCGTGTCAGGGCAAATGAATGCTGCCTCCTGGTCACCATCACTGTGTCAGAACAAATAACCGCTGCCTCTTGGTGACCACCGCTGTGTCAGAAGAAATGACTGCTGCCTCCTGGTGACCACCGCTGCATCAGAACAAATGACTGCTGCCTCCTGGTGACCACCGCTGTGTCAGAACAAATGACTCCTGCCTCCTCCTGTCCACCACTGTATCAGAACAAATGACTGCTGCCTCCTCGTGACCACCGCTGTATCAGCACAAATGACTGCTTCCTCTTGGTGACAACCGCTGTGTCAGGACAAATGACTGCTGCCTCCCGGTGACCACCACTGTGTCAGGACAAGGGAGTGCTGCCTCCTGGTGACCACCGCTGTGTCAGGACAAATGACTGCTGCCTCCTGGTGATCACCGCTGTGTCAGGAGAAAGGATTGCTGCCTCCTCGTGACCACTGCTGTGTTAGATCAAATGACTGCTGCCTCCTGGTGACCACCAATGTATCAGGACAAATGAGTGCTGCCTCCTAGTGACTACCGCTGTATCAGGACAAAGGACTCCTACCTACTGGTGGCCACGACTGTGTCAGGACAAATGACTGCTGCTCCTGGTGACCACCGCTGTGTCAGAAGAAATGACTGCTGCCTCCATGTGTCCATCGGTGTGTCAGAACAAATAACCGCTGCCTCCTGGTGACCACCACTGTGTCAGGACAAATGACTGCTGCCTCCTGGTGACCACCACTGTGTCAGGACAAATAACTGCTGCCTCCTGGTGACCACCGCTGTGTCAGAACAAATAACCGCTGCCTCCTGGTGACCACCGCTGTGTCAGAAGAAATTATTGCTTCCTCCTTGTGACCACCGCTGTATCAGAACAAATGACTGCTGCCTCCTGGTGACCGCCGCTGTGTCAGGACAAATGACTGCTGCCTCCTGGTGACCACTGCTGTATCAGACCAAATGACTGCTGCCTCCTGGTGACCACCGCTATATGAGAAGAAATGACTGCTGCCTCCTGGTAACCACCGTTATGTCAGGACAAATGACTGCTGCCTCTCGGTGACCACCACTGTATCAGGACAAAGGACTGCTGCCTCCTCATGACCACCGCTGTATGAGGACAAATGAGTGCTGCCTCCTGGTGACCACCGCTGGTTTAGACCAAATGACTGCTGCCTCCTGGTGACCACCAATGTATCAGGACAAAGGATTGCTGCCTCCTGGTGACCACCGATGTGTCAGGACAAATGACTGCTGCCTCCTGGAGACCACCACTGTATCAGGACAAAAGACTGCTGACTCCTGGTGACCACCAATGTATCAGGACAAGGGATTGCTGCTTCCTGGTGACCACCGCTGTGTCAGGACAAATGACTGCTGCCTCCTGGTGACCACTGCTGTATCAGGAGAAAGGACTGCTGCCTTCTGGTGACCACAGCTGTGTCAGACCAAATGACTGCTACCTCCAGGGGACAACCACTGTGTCCTGGACAAATGACTGCTGCCTCCTGGTGACCCCCGCTGTGTCAGAACAAATGACTGCTGCCTCCTGGTGGCCACCACTGTGTCAGGACAAATGACTGCTGCCTCTTGGTGACCATCGCTGAGTCAGAACAAATAACCGCTGCCTCCTGGTGACCACCACTGTGTCAGAACAAATAACCGCTGCCTCCTGGTGACCACCGTTGTGTCAGAAGAAATGATTGCTGCCTCCTGGTGGCCACCGCTGTATCAGAACAAATGACTGTTGCCTCCTGGTGACCCCCGCTGTGTCAGGACAAATGACTGCTGCCTCCTGGTGACCACTGCTGTATCAGACCAAATGACTGCTGCCTCCTCGTGACCACCGCGGTATGAGGACAAATGACTGCTGCCCCCTGGTGACCACCGCTGTGTTAGACCAAATGACTGGTGCCTCCTGGTAATCACCAATGTATCAGGACAAGGGATTGCTGCCTCCTTGTGACCACCGCTGTATCAGGACAAAAGACTGCTGCCTCCTGGTGACCACCAATGTATCAGGATAAAGGATTGCTGCCTCCTGTTGACCACTGCTGTGTCATGACAAATGACTGCTGCCTCCTCGTGACCACCGCTGTATCAGGACAAATGACTGCTGCCTCCTGGTGACCACTAATGTATCAGGACAAAGGACTGCTGTGTCAAAACAAATGACTGCTGTCTCCTGGTGACCACCGCTGTATCAGGACAAATGACTGTTGCCTCCCGGTGACCACCACTGTATCAGGACAAAGGACTGCTGCCTCATAGTGACCACAGCTGTATGAGGACAAATAACTGCCGCCTCCTGATGACCACCGCTGTGTCAGGAGAAAGGATTGCTGCCTCCTGGTGACCACCGCTGTGTTAGACCAAATGAATGCTGCTTCCTGGTGACCACCAATGTATCAGGACAAATGACTGCTGCCTCCTGGTTACCACCGCTGTATCAGGACAAAGGAGTGCTACCTCCTGGTGGTTACCACTGTGTCAGGACAAATGACTGCTGCCTCCTGGTGACCACCGCTGTGTCAGAACAAATAACCGCTGCCTCCTGGTGACCACCACTGTGTCAGACCAAATGACTACTGCCTCCTGGTGACCACCACTGTGTCAGGACAAATGACTGTTGCCTCTTGGTGACCACCGCTGTGTCAGAACAAATAACCGCTGCCTCCTGGTGACCACCGCTGTGATTAGAAGAAGTGATTGCTGCCTCCTGGTGACCACCGCTGTATGAGAACAAATGACTGCTGCCTCCTGGTGACCACCACTGTGTCAGGACAAATGACTGCTGCCTCTTCGTGACCACGGCTGTGTCAGAACAAATAACCGCTGCCTCCTGGTGACCACCGCTGTGTTAGGAGAAATGATTGCTGCCTCCTGGTGACCACCGCTGTATGAGAACAAATGACTGCTGCATCCTGGTGACCACCGCTGTGTCAGGAAAAATGACTGCTGCCTCCTGGTGACCACCAATGTATCAGGACAAACGACTGCTGCCTCTTCGTGACCACCGCTGTATGAGGACAAATGACTGCTGCTTCCTTTGTGAACACCGCTGTGTTAGACCTAATGACTGCTGCCTCCTGGTGACCACCGCTGTATGAGGACAAATGAGTGCTGCCTCCTGGTGACCACCGCTGGTTTAGACCAAATGACTGCTGCCTCTTGGTGACCACCAATGTATCAGGACAAAGGATTGCTGCCTCCTGGTGACCACCGATGTGTCAGGACAAATGACTGCTGCCTCCTGGAGACCACCACTGTATCAGGATAAAAGACTGCTGACTCCTGGTGACAACCAATGTATCAGGACAAGGGATTGCTGCCTCTTGGTGACCACCGTTGTGTCAGGACAAATGACTGCTGCCTCCTGATGACCACCGCTGTATCAGGAGAAAGGACTGCTGCCTTCTGGTGACCACAGCTGTGTCAGACCAAATGAATGCTACCTCCAGGGGACTACCACTGTGTCCTGGACAAATGACTGCTGCCTCCTGGTGACCACCGCTGTGTCAGAACAAATGACTCCTGCCT
>CAUDMG010003702.1:97500-108055 GCA_958450375.1 Homarus gammarus | reverse complement strand
NCCCTCCATCACCTCCCCTCCTCATCACTCCCACACCTCACACCCTCCATCACCTCCCCCACGCCTCACACCCTCCATCACCTCCCCCTCGCCTCTCACCCTCCATCACCTCCCCCACGCCTCTCACCCTCCATCACCTCCTCTCGACTCTCACCCTCCATCACCTCCCCCACGCCTCACACCCTCCATCACCTCCCCCACACCTCTCACCCTCCATCATCTCCCACACACCTCTCACCCTCCATCACCTCCCCCACGCCTCTCACCCTCCATCACCTCCCCACACCTCACACCCTTCATCACCTCCCCAAGCCTCTCACCCTCCTCATCCCCCCACGCCTCTCACCCTCCATCACCTCCCCACGCCTCACACCCTCCATCACCTCCCCACGCCTCTCACCCTCCATCACCTCCCCCACGCCTCACACCCTCCATCACCTCCCCCACGCCTCTCACCCTCCATCACCTCCCCCACGCCTCTCACCCTCCATCACCTCCCCCACCTCACACCCTCCATCACCTCCCCCACGCCTCTCACCCTCCATCACCTCCCCCACGCCTCACACCCTCCATCACCTCCCCCACGCCTCACACCCTCCATCACCTCCCCCACCCTCTCACCCTCCATCACCTCCCCCACGCCTCTCACCCTCCATCACCTCCCCCACGCCTCTCACCCTCCATCACCTCCCCACACCTCACACCCTCCATCACCTCCCCCACGCCTCTCACCCTCCATCACCTCCCCCACGCCTCACACCCTCATCACCTCCCCCACGCCTCACACCCTCCATCACCTCTCACCCTCCACCTCCTCCCCCACGCCTCACACCCTCCATCACCTCCCCCACACCTCTCACCCTCCATCACCTCCCCACGCCTCTCACCCTCCATCACCTCCCCACGCCTCTCACCCTCCATCACCTCCCCCACGCCTCACACCCTCCATCACCTCCCCCACGCCTCACACCCTCCATCACCTCCCCACGCCTCTCACCCTCCATCACCTCCCCCACGCCTCACACCCTCCATCACCTCCCCACGCCTCACACCCTCCATCACCTCCCCCACGCCTCACACCCTCCATCACCTCCCCCACGCCTCTCACCCTCCATCACCTCCCCACGCCTCTCACCCTCCATCACCTCCCCCACGCCTCACACCCTCCATCACCTCCCCACGCCTCACACCCTCCATCACCTCCCCCACGCCTCACACCCTCCATCACCTCCCCACACCTCTCACCCTCCATCACCTCCCCCACACCTCACACCCTCATCACCTCCCCCACGCCTCTCACCCTCCATCATCTCCCCCACGCCTCTCACCCTCCATCACCTCCCCCACGCCTCACACCCTCCATCACCTCCCCCTCGCCTCTCACCCTCCATCACCTCCCCCACGCCTCACACCCTCCATCACCTCCCCCTCGCCTCTCACCCTCCATCACCTCCCCCACGCCTCACACCCTCCATCACCTCCCCCACGCCTCTCACCCTCATCACCTCCCCCACGCCTCTCACCCTCCATCACTCCCCCACACCTCTCACCCTCCATCACCTCCCCCACGCCTCACACCCTCCATCACCTCCCCCACGCCTCACACCCTCCATCACCTCCCCCACGCCTCACACCCTCCATCACCTCCCCCACGCCTCACACCCTCCATCACCTCCCCCACACCTCACACCCTTCATCACCTCCCCCAGCCTCTCACCCTCCATCATCTCCCCCACGCCTCTCACCCTCCATCACCTCCCCCACGCCTCACACCCTCCATCACCTCCCCCTCGCCTCTCACCCTCCATCACCTCCCCCACGCCTCACACCCTCCATCACCTCCCCCACGCCTCTCACCCTCCATCAACTCCCCCACGCCTCTCACCCTCCATCATCTCCCCCACGCCTCTCACCCTCCATCACCTCACCACACCTCACACACTTCATCACCTCCCCACGCCTCTCACCCTCCATCACCTCTCCTCCTTCATCACCTCCCCCACGCCTCACACCCTCCATCACCTCCCCCACGCCTCACACCCTCCATCACCTCCCCCACGCCTCTCACCCTCCATCACCTCCCCCACGCCTCTCACCCTCCATCACCTCCTCTCGCCTCTCACCCTCCATCACCTCACCCACGCCTCACACCCTCCATCACCTCC
Source organism: Homarus gammarus (assembly GCA_958450375.1). Taxonomy (NCBI): domain Eukaryota; kingdom Metazoa; phylum Arthropoda; class Malacostraca; order Decapoda; family Nephropidae; genus Homarus; species Homarus gammarus. The sequence goes on along the minus strand of CAUDMG010003702.1, from coordinate 105,890 downwards.
CCCACACCTCTCACCCTCCATCATCTCCCACACACCTCTCACCCTCCATCATCTCCCCCACGCCTCTCACCCTCCATCACCTCCACCACACCTCACACCCTTCATCACCTCCCCACGCCTCTCACCCTCCATCACCTCCCCCCCTTACGCCTCACACCCTCCATCACCTCCCCCTCATCACCTCCCCACGCCTCTCACCCTCATCACCTCCCCACGCCTCACACCCTCCATCACCTCCCCCACGCCTCACACCCTCCATCACCTCCCCCACGCCTCTCACCCTCCATCACCTCCCCCACGCCTCTCACCCTCCATCACCTCCCCCACGCATCTCACCCTCCATCACCTCCCCCACTCCTCACACCCTTCATCACCTCCCCACGCCTCTCACCCTCCATCAACTCCCCCACGCCTCTCACCCTCCATCACCTCCCCCACACCTCACACCCTCCATCACCTCCCCACGCCTCTCACCCTCCATCACCTCCCCCACGCCTCACACCCTCCATCACCTCCCCCACGCCTCTCACCCTCCATCACCTCCCCCACGCCTCTCACCCTCCATCATCTCCCCCACACCTCTCACCCTCCATCACTCCCCCACGCCTCTCACCCTCCATCACCTCCCCCACGCCTCTCACCCTCCATCACCTCCCCACGCCTCTCACCCTCCATCACCTCCCCACGCCTCACACCCTCCATCACCTCCCCCACGCCTCTCACCCTCCATCACCTCCCCCACGCCTCTCACCCTCCATCACCTCCCCCACGCCTCACACCCTCCATCACCTCCCCCACGCCTCACACCCTCCATCACCTCCCCCACGCCTCACACCCTCCATCACCTCCCCCACGCCTCTCACCCTCCATCACCTCCCCCACACCTCACACCCTTCATCACCTCCCCCACGCCTCTCACCCTCCATCATCTCCCCCACGCCTCTCACCCTCCATCACCTCCCCCACGCCTCACACCCTCCATCACCTCCCCCACGCCTCTCACCCTCCATCACCTCCCCCACGCCTCACACCCTCCATCACCTCCCCACGACTCTCACCCTCCATCATCCCCCACGCCTCTCACCCTCCATCACCTCCCCCACGCCTCTCACCCTCCATCACCTCCCCCACACCTCTCACCCTCCATCACCTCCCCCACGCCTCACACCCTCCATCACCTCCCCCACGCCTCACACCCTCCATCACCTCCCCCACGCCTCACACCCTCCATCACCTCCCCCACGCCTCACACCCTCCATCACCTCCCCCACACCTCACACCCTTCATCACCTCCCCCACGCCTCTCACCCTCCATCACCTCCCCCACGCCTCTCACCCTCCATCACCTCCCCCACGCCTCACACCCTCCATCACCTCCCCCACGCCTCACACCCTCCATCACCTCCCCCACGCCTCACACCCTCCATCACCTCCCCCACGCCTCACACCCTCCATCACCTCCCCACACCTCACACCCTCCATCACCTCCCCCACGCCTCTCACCCTCCATCATCTCCCCCACGCCTCTCACCCTCCATCACCTCCCCCACGCCTCACACCCTCCATCACCTCCCCTCGCCTCTCACCCTCCATCACCTCCCCACGCCTCACACCCTCCATCACCTCCCCCACGCCTCACACCCTCCATCACCTCCCCCACGCCTCTCACCCTCCATCACCTCCCCCACGCCTCTCACCCTCCATCACCTCCCCACCCTCTCACCCTCCATCACCTCCCCCACGCCTCTCACCCTCCATCACCTCCCCCACGCCTCACACCCTCCATCACCTCCCCCACACCTCTCACCCTCCATCACCTCCCCCACGCCTCTCACCCTCCATCACCTCCCCACGCCTCACACCCTCCATCACCTCCCCACGCCTCTCACCCTCCATCACCTCCCCCACCCTCATCACCTCCCCACCCTCACCCTGCATCACCTCCCCCCTCCATCACCTCCCCCACGCCTCTCACCCTCCATCACCTCCCCCACGCCTCTCACCCTCCATCACCTCCCCCACGCCTCACACCCTCCATCACCTCCCCCACGCCTCTCACCCTCCATCACCTCCCCCACACCTCACACCCTCCATCACCTCCCCCACGCCTCTCACCCTCCATCACCTCCCCCACGCCTCTCACCCTCCATCACCTCCCCCACGCCTCACACCCTCCATCACCTCCCCCACGCCTCTCACCCTCCATCACCTCCCCCACCCACACACCCTTCATCACCTCCCCACGCCTCTCACCCTCCATCACCTCCCCCACGCCTCACACCCTCCATCACCTCCCCACGCCTCACACCCTCCATCACCTCCCCCACACCTCACACCCTCATCACCTCCCCACGCCTCTCACCCTCCATCACCTCCCCACGCCTCACCCTCATCACCTCCCCACGCCTCACACCCTCCATCACCTCCCCACGCCTCACACCCTCCATCACCTCCCCCACGCCTCACACCCTCCATCACCTCCCCCACGCCTCTCACCCTCCATCACCTCCCCCACGCCTCACACCCTCCATCACCTCCCCCACGCCTCTCACCCTCCATCACCTCCCCCACGCCTCTCACCCTCCATCACCTCCCCCACGCCTCACACCCTCCATCACCTCCCCCACGCCTCTCACCCTCCATCACCTCCCCCACGCCTCACACCCTCCATCACCTCCCCCACGACTCTCACCTCCATCACCTCCCCCACGCCTCACACCCTCCATCACCTCCCCCACGCCTCTCACCCTCCATCACCTCCCCCACGCCTCACACCCTCCATCACCTCCCCCACACCTCACACCCTTCATCACCTCCCCCACGCCTCTCACCCTCCATCATCTCCCCCACGCCTCTCACCCTCCATCACCTCCCCCACGCCTCACACCCTCCATCACCTCCCCCTCGCCTCTCACCCTCCATCACCTCCCCCACGCCTCACACCCTCCATCACCTCCCCCACGCCTCTCACCCTCCATCACCTCCCCCACCCTCACCCTCCATCACTCCCCCACGCCTCCACCCTCCATCACCTCCACCACCCTCACACACTTCATCACCTCCCCACGCCTCCACCCTCACACCTCCTCCCATCACCTCCCCCACGCCTCACACCCTCCATCACCTCCCCCACGCCTCACACCCTCCATCACCTCCCCCGCCTCTCACCCTCCATCACCTCCCCACACCTCTCACCCTCCATCACCTCCCCACGCCTCTCACCCTCCATCACCTCCCCACACCTCACACCCTCATCACCTCCCCACGCCTCTCACCCTCCATCACCTCCCCCCTTCTTCACCTCCCCGACGCCTCACACCCTCCATCACCTCCCCCCTCATCACCTCCCCCACGCCTCTCACCCTCCATCACCTCCCCCACACCTCACACCCTCCATCACCTCCCCCACGCCTCACACCCTCCATCACCTCCCCTCGCCTCTCACCCTCCATCACCTCCCCCACGCCTCTCACCCTCCATCACCTCCCCCGCACATCGCACCCTCCATCACCTCCCCACACCTCACACCCTCATCACCTCCCCACGCCTCTCACCCTCCATCACCTCCCCCACGCCTCTCACCCTCCATCACCTCCCCCACGCCTCACACCCTCCATCACCTCCCCACACCTCACACCCTCCATCACCTCCCCCACGCCTCTCACCCTCCATCATCTCCCCCACGCCTCTCACCCTCCATCACCTCCCCCACGCCTCACACCCTCCATCACCTCCCCACGCCTCTCACCCTCCATCACCTCCCCCACGCCTCACACCCTCCATCACCTCCCCCCGCCTCTCACCCTCCATCACCTCCCCACGCCTCTCACCCTCCATCACCTCCCCCACGCCTCTCACCCTCCATCACCTCCCCACGCCTCTCACCCTCCATCACCTCCCCCACGCCTCACACCCTCCATCACCTCCCCACACCTCTCACCCTCCATCACCTCCCCCACACCTCACACCCTCATCACCTCCCCCACGCCTCACACCCTCCATCACCTCCCCCCGCCTCTCACCCTCCATCACCTCCCCACGCCTCACACCCTCCATCACCTCCCCCGCCTCTCACCCTCCATCACCTCCCCCACGCCTCTCACCCTCCATCACCTCCCCCACGCACATCACCCTCCATCACCTCCCCACACCTCTCACCCTCCATCACCTCCCCCTCGCATCTCACCCTCCATCACCTCCCCCACACCACACACCCTTCATCACCTCTCCCACGCCTCTCACCCTCCATCATCTCCCCCACGCCTCTCACCCTCCATCACCTCCCCCACGCCTCACACCCTCCATCACCTCCCCCTCGCCTCTCACCCTCCATCACCTCCCCCACGCCTCACACCCTCCATCACCTCCCCCCTCGCCTCTCACCCTCCATCACCTCCCCCACGCCTCACACCCTCCATCACCTCCCCCACACCTCACACCCTCCATCACCCTCCCCCACGCCTCTCACCCTCCATCTTCCTCCCCCACGCCTCTCACCCTCCATCACCTCCCCACGCCTCACACCCTCCCTCACCTCCCCCCCGCCTCACACCCTCCATCACCTCCCCCCAGCCTCTCACCCTCCATCACCTCCCCCACGCCTCTCACCCTCCCTCACCTCACCCACGCCTCACACACTTCATCACCACCCCCGCCTCTCACCCTCCATCACCTCTCCTCCTTCATCACCTTCCTCACCCTCCCACACCCTCCATCACCTCCCCAACACTCTATCTCACCCTCCATCACCTCCCTCACTCCTCACACCCTCCCTCACCTCCCTCACGCCTCTCACCCTCATACTCTCCCACACTCTCTCTCACTCTCCATCACCTCCCTCACTCCTCCTCACCCTCCCTCACTCTCCCTACTCCTCCAACCTCATCACCTCCACCCTCCCTCACACCTCCCTCACCCTCCCTCACTCTCCCTCAGTCTCCAACACTCTATCTCACACTCCTTCACTTCATCACCTCCCACGCCTCCCTCACCCTCCATCACCCTCCCTTACCTCCAACACTCTATCCTACACCCTCCATCACCTCCCCCACGCCTCACACTCACTCTCCCTTAGTCTCCAACACTCTTCTCACTCTCCATCACTCTCCCTCACGCCTCCTCACCCTCCCTCACCCTCCCTTACTCTCCAACACTCTATCTCACCCTCCTTCACCCTCCCTCACTCTCCCTCACCCTCCCTCACCCTCCTCACTCTCCAACACTCTATCTCACCCTCCTTCACCCTCCTCACCCTCCCTCACCCTCCCTCACCCTCCCCTATTCTTCGCGTGTTCACCTTGTTCATAGTTTCCTGTACACTCACCAGCTGTTCACCTCCCTCGTCTTAATGAACCTTACCCCAGGGTTCACGATGAGGTCACACAGCACGGGGATAGTGTGTGTGTGTGTGTGTGTGTGTGTGAGAGAGAGTGAGGTGTGTGTGTGTGTGGTGAGAGAGATAGAGAGAGAGAGAGAGAGAGAGAGAGAGAGAGAGAGAGAGAGAGAGAGAGAGAGAGAGACTTCATAACGTCGTGAAGGAGGTGTCGCAAGAATCAGTTTTCATGTGAGTGTGGTCGAGTGAACACTTCCTTCACCCCTATCACTGTCAGGGAGGGAGGGGAGGGGGAAGGAGGTGGAAGAGGGGGGGTAAGAGGAGAGGTGGTGGAGGAAGGGGACGGGGGAAGAGGGGAGGGGTGGTGGAGGAGGAAGTGGGGAAGGGAGGGGAGGTTTGGTGGAGGAAGGGGAGAAGGAAGAGGGGAGGTGTGGTTAGAGGAGGACAGTGGGGTAGGGGAGGGGAGATGTGGTAGGGGAGGGGAGGTGTGGTGGAGGAAGGGGAGGGGGATGTGAAGGGAGGGGGTGTGTAGTGGAGGAAGGGGAGCAGGAAGTGGGGGGAGGTGAGGGGTGGTGGAGGAGGACGATGGAGGGGGGGTGTAGGTGAATGTGCGGTTGGCTTGAAGGTGGGGTAGGGGGGATAAGGTGGAAGGGGGGGGAAGGGGGGAGAAGGGTTGAGAGGGGTGCTGCGGGAAGGGGAATTAGGGGGCGTGGGGGGGGGGGGGGGAGGGGGGAGGAGAGAGAGGAGGGAGAGAGTGTGGGAATGAACAGAAGTCATTGTGGTGAGAGAAAATAGAGTAAGAGATAAATGAGGGAAGTGAAGGAGGGAGGGAAGTGAAGGAGGGGAAGGAATGGAAGGAGGAAGGAGTGAAGGAGGGAAGGAAGTGAAGGAGGGAAGGAAGTGAAGGAGGGAAGGAAGTGAAGGAGGGAAGGAAGTGAAGGAGGGAAGGAAGTGAAGGAGGGAAGGAAGTGAAGGAGGGAAGGAAGTGAAGGAGGGACGGAGTGAAGGAAGGGACGAGGAAGTGGAAGGAGGGAAGGAAGTGAAGAGGAAGGAAGTGAAGGGGAAGGAAGGGAATGGACGAAGTGAAGGAGGGAAGGAAGTGAAGGAAGTAAAGGGGGGAAGGAAGGAGGGAAGGAAGTGAGTGAGGGATGGAAGGAAGTGAGGGATGGAAGGAAGTGAAGGAGGGAAGGAAGTGAAGCGAATGAGGCTAAGGAGGATGTGAAAGGAAGACAAGAAGGTAATGAGATAAATAAATAATAAAGAAGGCGAAGGGTGGGAGGGGTGAGGCTACACACCCACCCACCCACCCACACACACACAGGGTTACGCACGTCGCTTTCCATTCATTCATGACTGACACTCACAGGCCCCTGAGGGAAATCTTGACACACAACACACACAAAAAAATAACAACGAAACACTCTGTGGTTTAGAGGAAGAGGAAAGAGGAGGGAAGAGGAGGAGGAAGGAAGAGGAGGGGTAAGAGCCTCCAAATCTTGCCACAGTTCAGTAAAATAAATCTAAACATCTCTTCGGGGATTATTAGGCTTTTAAATAACACTCTATGCCCTCTTATAATGTTGACGATTTGATGGTTCTCCCGAAGGCCACCACACCCTTGACGATACCTAAAGAACCAACAAGGCGATAGACGGAAACAGTTGAAACTGACGAAAATCTCAGGGAAAATGAGACATGGTGACGTAGCTTCCTCCTCCTCCTCCTCCTTTCTCCATTCATTCATTCACACGCTACCCCCTCCGCCCCTGCTCCTCCCCCCCCCCCCTCCTCGTCATACAGTTGCCAACACGTCCAATTTCTCTTGTTTTTCCTCTCCCTCTTCCCCTCCCCTCCACCACAACCCCCTCCTCCCTCCCCCCCAAGACATACACCCCACTAAAACACGATACACCACTGGGGAGGAGGAGGAGGAGGGGGGGGGGGGAAGAAGAAGAGGAGGAGGAAGAGCAGGAAGAGAAATGTAAGAGGAGGAGGAGGAGGACACCAAAGGCAGTACAAACATGTTCCTCCATCGCTGACGAATACACTCAAGTATGGCGGGAATTTTTAGGTGTGTGTTTGACTGAACCTGTCGAGAGAGAGAGAGAGAGAGAGAGAGAGAGAGAGAGAGAGAGAGAGAGAGAGAGGGGAATGGGCTAAGATTAACAATTTTACTTATTTTTTAAGTCAACAGATCTCGACATCTGCCTGTCTCTGTGGGAGGTTCTTGGAGGAGGCACTGGAGGTAAGAGAAGGTTCTGGAGAGGTACTGGAGGTAAGGTAAGGTTCTGGAGAGGTACTGGAGGTAAGGGAAGGTTCTGGAGAGGTACTGGAGGTAAGGGAAGGTTCCGGAGGAGGTACTGGATGTAAGGGAAGGTTCTGGAGAGGTACTGGATGTAAGGGAAGGTTCTGGAGAGGTACTGGAGGTTTATTAATGAGGATGTGGTGGAGTGTGGCGAATTGTGGGTGTGGTGGAATGTGGGTGTGGTGGAGTGTGGTGGAGTATGAAGGGTGAGAGTAGTGTGGAGGGAATGTAGAATGAGGGTGTGGTGAAGGAGAGGGGTGGAGGGAAGGGGGGAAAGAGGAGGGAAGGAGAGAGAGAAGGAGGGATGGCAGGAAGGAGGGAGGGACAGAGGGAGGGCAGGAGGGAGGGAGGGAAGGAAGGAATTCAACAAAAGAGGTCAGGTTCCCTCCCAAGCACACAGTCGCCATACCAGTAAATTGAGTACACGAACCCCAGACTGTGTTGACTAGCCCAGTGGTGCAAGGTGACAGCAGTCTCTCTCTCTCTCTCTCTCTCTCTCTCTCTCTCTCTCTCTCACACATTATGCCAGAGAACAAACCTATTAGTTGAGTGCGGGAGCGTTATAACATCAGTGCGAAAGTTTAATAATCTTCCAGCTGAGTATGTAAGCTGTGTGTGAAAGCTTTATGATTGAGTATAAGCCTTATAGCTGTGTGAAAGCTTTATAACCGAGTATAAGCCTTATAGCTGTGTGTGAAAGCTTAATAACCGAGTATAAGCGTTATAGCTGTGTGTGAAAGCTTTATCACTGTA
>CAUDMG010003702.1:0-95000 GCA_958450375.1 Homarus gammarus | reverse complement strand
TTATTATTATTATTATTGTTGTTAATTTTTTAATATTAAATTTATTATTATTATTATTATTGTTATTTTTTTAATATTAAATTTATTATTATTATTTTTATTATTATTATTATTATTATTATTATTATTATTATTATTTTTGTTATTATTATTATTATTTTGTTATTATTATTTTTAATATTATTTTTGTTATTATTTTTGTTATTATTATTGTTATTGTTGTTGTTGTTGTTTATTACTGTTATTATTATTATTATTATTAGTAGTAGTAGTAGTAGTGGTGGTGGTGGTGGTAGAAGCTATCATCGTCAATTTCATTACCAAATTACTGAAACATCTTCACTTAACCCCAGCAGAAAGATCATTCCTTGAAGTACCACCGACACTGGGAGGAATAGGATTGACCAATCCAGAGGAGATTGCTGCCACCGAACATCAAAACTCAGTTAAGCTCACGGCAGCCCTCACGGACCACATAATACCTCAGAACACAACAGGTGAGGTGGATACCAGTGAAGTAAACAAGATTCGTAGGTCCATTACAACAGAACGACAGCACTGCCAAAGTGATAAGCTGCAGCAACTGTTGCTGCAGGTATCAGAAAATTTGATAACAAAAGTAGCTACAGCGCAGGAGGTGGGCGCCACGAACTGGTTAACTACGTTACCGATAAGGGCAAATGGTTTCAGTCTCAAAAAAAAAATTTACAGATGCCATTGCTCTAAGGTACGGTAGGCCAGTCGAAGGTTTGCCCTCCCAATGCGTGTGTGGCTCTTCCTATGACGTCGATCACTCCATGGTGTGCAAGAAAGGGACTTCATATTAGGGTGTGTCAATTTTGTCAACCTGTTAAAAATCAAATTTGGTAGTCAAAATATTGTGCCTCTTTATGTCTAAACTTGAGATTAGCAAACAAAAATGAATTGAAATAACCCTCACCTACATCAATTATACCTTAAAGTTTCAAATATCAGTATTTCAACAAATTAATGAGACTTGATTAGAATTATTCACTTGATATTAACTAATCTCATGTAAGCATATGGATTATGGAGTATTTTATGGTTCTATAGCTTGTGTACAATATGCATGTCAGAACATGAACATGAACAGGCTCTCCGTGTGGGACAGTTTAATTCTTGTTTTGACTTGTACCAAGCGTGAGGATAAGGCGCCCGGCTCACTCTCCTTCTAGATATCATAGACGGTGGTTTGCTCTCATTGCACTTGCACCTACTCTACCAGACGAATTCTACATTTTAATTATTGTAAGTAGGGCATATTGATTGTCGCAGTTACTTATATCATTGTATAAAACATTATGTTCTAAGAAATTATTATGTTATTTCTGTTACAGCATTTTTGATAAACAAATTGATATTTTTTGAAACAACAATTGAATTATGAAACATTGAAATATTTTTCTATTTGTCAGATAGTGTGAAGATGTCAAAATTGAAGACAAGAAGTCAGTTGTCAACCCACTTGAGCCTGCTAGTTGGTAAAGGGAAGGAGCTTCCTGTATCAGAACTTCCAACAGTGAGAGACATGCTAAGATTAGGGTTACTCCTTCGAGAAAAAAATGCAAAGGACAGAAGGAACTATACAGATAAAGAACTCATAAATGACATGATAGTCCCTCTTCTGCATCAATGGACAAAAGCTAATGCACTATTCAAACCACCTGTGATTAATCAGTGTCGAACTATTGAGCTAAAACTAACGAAATTATGGCACAAAGCAGTTGAAACATCACTTGGTAAAGGAAACTTGGCCAGGAAAAATGAATTTCTGCACACACTTGATACTCTGTTTGACATTTTGACCTGCAAGTGCTCCATACAATTATGTTCTGAATCCAACTGTTCTCACTCAGGTAAGAGAGAAAATAATTCCCACATTGATTGTGGTTGTCCTCGTGAAAAGAAGATCCCTGTTTTAGAGCTTGAATTTATAAAGGCACAGAGGACAAAGGCAGAAGGCCAAGGAAGTATGCAAATGGGTTCAATAGATTATTCAGAAACAAAGAAGCAGATTGCTAATGCCAAGAAGAGAGAACAAATCCGAGAGAGGGAACAAAAGAAGAAAATGAAGAGTGAAGAAGCCATCCAAAGAGAGGAAGAGCTGTGTCAAGATGTTTATCACTTCTTTGATAGTTCTTCTGATGAACAGGAAGCAACATCAGATGATAGTTCCAAAGAGCCATCTGAACCTTTACCAAAGAAAATGAAATACAACACAAGAAATATTTCAAACATTGCTTTAGCTAGTATTCGCCACCATGCTGGACTTCGTGAGGCTGCAGAAATTGCAACTGCCGCTTGGATAGATGCAGGCCTCATCAGCCGAGAGGATGTATCTTTGGTGATAGATCATAATAAAATTAGAAGAGCACAAGAAAAAATAATGAAGGAAATATCTGATCAGCATGAAAAAGATTTAAGCGAGGGAGGGCTCTCCTGTCTTTTGTTTGATGGAAGAATAGATGACACAAAAGTTTTGCTAGAAGTAGAGGGAGTGAACAGAAAGTTTCCAGGTCTCATCAAAGAAGAACACTACTCTGTCTGTTCTGAGCCTGGTGGTCGGTTTTTGTTTCACTTTGCTCCCGAAACTGAAGTAGAAGGGAAGAAACATGCAGAGGTCATTGCTGATCATATTTTATGTTGGGTTCAGGAGAGAGGACTTGGCAGTTCACTGCAGGCTGTTGGTGGAGATTCAACTGCAGTGAACACCGGATGGCAGGGGGGTGTAATGACGCATTTAGAGAAAAAACTAGGAAGAAGACTTGTTTGGATTGTATGTGATTTACATACAGGCGAGCTACCTCTTCGTCATCTCATCCAGGAACTTGATGGTCCTACAAAGAGCAACAACAAGTGGTCAGGTCCCCTTGGCATCATGCTGGATGAAGCAACACAACTAGAAATAAATACAACCTTTCCAAAGGTCGAAGTTGGCCCTCCCCTTCCGGCGTTGTCTGAAGGAGTCATCAAAGATCTCAGCACAGATCAATCCTATGCTTATCGTATTGCCCAAGCAATAAGATCAGGAGAAGTGCCTCAGTCATTGGCTCTCTTGGAGATTGGACCTGTCAGTCACAGCCGTTGGTTAACTACAGCTCTTCGTTTCTGCAGGATTTGGATTTCCAAACACGAATTGAAGGGCAAAGTGCTGAAGAATTTGAGGTTAATTGTTGAATTTATTATTGGAGTTTATCTTCCCCAGTGGTTTAGTGTGAAACTTAATCCTATGTGGGTGGATGGGCCCAATCACCTTTTGTTTCAATTGCAGCTAGTAAGAACACAGAGGAAGGTAGTGAGGGACATCGTGTTACCTGTGGCAAGAAGGTCCGCTTGGTATGCTCGATCAGAAGCAGTTTTGCAAGCAATGCTTTGCAGTCAATGTACCAATCTCCGAACCGAGGCTGTAGAAGTCATTCTAAAGATTAGAGGAACGCTAATAGATGACGACCAGTTGGGAGACTGTTCGTTTCATTCAAGAAAAGTTCCCCCAATAAACGTCAATGCCACCAAATTGTCAGAATTGGTTGACTTGAGTTTGGAAGTCTTAGAGCCACCATTGACAACAAGTCTAACTAGCCAAGAATTGAGAAACCTTAAAGAGACTCCAATGCAGGTGCCGAAGTGGCCTTCCCACACTCAAAGTGTGGAGAGATGTGTGAAAATGGTCACAGAAGCAGCGGGCCATGTTTACAGCCACGAGAGGCGAGAAGGTTACATCAAAGCACAAATAGCAAGCAGACTACTGATGACAAGAAACCAAAGCAAAGAGAGTATGAAGGCATTGGTTACTTTCAAATAGACTACGGATAATAAAATATAATAATTTGAAACTTGAAACAGTAACATGTGTGCAAACGCTGGTTATGTTATAAATTCACAAATATGTACATTTAAAAATCCATTTGATGTAGGTAGGACTTATTATAAAAAAAAATTTATGCCAGAATATTGTTTTGCATGCTTAAAGACTACAATAAATTGCTACCAAATTACTCGATTTTCAATTTAGCCAGTTCACCCCCTAAATTGACACACCCTACTTCATATGCATGAGGCATGACGAAGTAAGGGACCTCACAGCAAATATGTTGAAGGAAATCTGTCGTGATGTCAGGGTAGAACCGACCCTACTTCCATTGGATGGTGAGATCTTCCAACATAGGACTTCAAACACATCCAACGATGCCCGTGTTGACGTCAGTGCTCGAGGATTCTGGACGTGGGGGCAGCGAGCCTTCTTCGACATCAGGATTTTTTATCCCATGGCCGCATTTCACCGTAACTCAGCTCTCGATGGTGCACACAGGAGGAACGAGAACGACAAGATTAGGGCATATAGGGAGAGAATTCAGAACGTTGATCACGGCAGCTTCACTCCTCTGGTGTTCACAACCTTTGGTGGGATGGGACCAAGTGCAAGATGTTTCTACGTCAGACTCGCGGAGGTGCTATCCGAACAGAAGCAGCAGCCCAGAAGTTATGTTACAGCTTGGATGAGATGTCGTCTGTCCTTCTCTCTCCTTAGGTCGGCTTTGCTCTCCCTCAGGGGAACGAGAGCATCGGCCCCAAAGCCGACAATAGTTGCAGATATTCGGCCATTTTTTTAAACTTCGGGTTCCTTATTAGTAACCCGAAGGCGCCCTCCGAACCGCAATCCATTTTTTTTTAAACCAAATTTTGTCGGGTTACCATTTGTTAGTCCGACAATATTATTGGAAGGTTCGGGATAAGTTCTCGAGGAGTGAGGGTAGGCACCTGAAAGACTTATCCCCACTGTTCAAACTAGTTATAAATGAATAGAAAACGTCTCTGGAATACAATATATGTAAATTAAGATGAGATAATAAAGAAAACAAATAATTAAATGTCCTAATAACCGGTTCCAATGGAAATGTGTACTGTATATTTTTAAGAGACCGCTGTGTACCCCGTGACGTCGTACCTTCAACTCCAAATATTTTTCGTCTCCGCATCGCCCTTCTCCAATTTTATCAAGCATTGCATTCCTACAATTATTCTCTTATAGCTTCAAGTATGGTAAGTAACGCACTGTTGTTTGTGATAGATGTAATGCAATTTCTAATTCGCCAATGTATTATATAGGAAAGATATAAGATGAGCCAAATGTACTAGGTAGATGCTGGGGTAATAGTTTAACACAAGTGTCATCTGTGACCCACGCTGAGAATTACCATGGAAAAAATTTCTCCTGCTATATTTCACTGTTTGGGTTGTTGTTGTTCCGGTTGTGTTTAGGTACTACCAATATTTGCTAGTTTAGATTAGGTTACATAAAATATTTTTTTAAAAGAAATGTTCGAACTCAGGGTAAGAAAAAGTGCCCAAATTAATTAATGATGTTTTCAATCACTCGATTTAAATCGTGTCAGTCCTATCTAACAGCACTGGAACAACAATAAACAAAAGTTAAATATACTATGGACAAATTTCTTAAGGAAATTCTCTGTAATAGCAAAGCGGATGACTTGTTTATTTACATTTATCTTGGATAAGGTGTACCAACCCTCTCGAGTTGCGGCGTTCGGGTTACAAAATAGTAACCCGATGTTCGGGATTGATATTCGAGTTTGACGAATCCAATTATCGGGTTACCAAACGGCAACCCGACAATCGGGATTGCTCTTCGGGCTTGCTGCCCCGAGTGTTTCAAAAAATGGCCGATTGACTATGCGGCAACAGTCACTGAATGCCGCATAGATCTGCGGCTCAACTAACTCAACACAGCTAGGATAGCTACTTATGTATTAGGATATTTAATTTTAAGGTAATAAAATAGCGGCGAAGGTGTGGCTATAATGGGAGGATGGAGGCCATTTTATATAAAAAAGTAGTAGTAGTAGTAGTAGCAGTAGAAAATTTGAGAAAAAAGTAGCTATAGCGCAGGAGGTGGGCGCCTCGAACTGGTTAACTACGTTACCGATAAGGGCAAATGGTTTCAGTCTTAACAAACAAGAATTTACAGATGCCAATGCTCTAAGGTACGGTCGGCCAGTAGAAGGTTTGCCCTCCCAACGCGTGTGTGGCTCTTCCTATGACGACGATCACGCCATGGTGTGCAAGAAAGGGGGCTTCATATGCATGAGGCATGATGAAGTAAGGGACCTTACAGCAAATATGTTCAAGGAAATCTGCCGGGATGTCATGGTAGAACCGACCCTCCTTCCATTGGATGGTGAGATCCTCCAACATAGGACTTCAAACACATCTAACGAAGCCCGTGTTGACGTCAGTGCTCGAGGATTCTGGACGCGAGGACAGCGAGCTTTCTTTGACATCAGGATTTTTGATCCCATGACCGCATGTCACCGTAACCTAGCTCTCGATGCTGCACATAGGAGGAACGAGAACGACAAGAGAAGGGCATATGGGGAGAGAATCCAAAACGTTGACCAAGGCAGCTTCACTCCCCTAGTGTTCACAACCTCTGGTGGGATGGGCCCAAGTGCAAGATGTTTCTACGCCAGACTCGCGGAGGTGATCTCCGAACAGAAGCAGCAGCCCAGAAGTTATGTTACAGCCTGGATGAGATGTCGACTGTCTTTCTCTCTCCTTCGGTCGGCTTTGCTCTGCCTCAGGGGAACGAGAGCTTCTGCCCCTACTCCGACAACTGCTGCAGATATTGACTATGAGGCAACAGTCACTGAATGCCGCATAGATCTGCGGCTCAACTAATTTAACACAGATAGGATAGCTTCTTATGTATTAGGATATTTAATATTTAGGTAAATAAATGGTGGCGAAGGTGTGGCTATTGGAGGAGGCTGGAGGCCAATTTTAAAAAAAAAAAAAAAAAAAAAAAAAGTAGTAGTCGTAGTAGTAGTAGTACCGACAAGAATGCATTTATCGCCTGAATTTTAAAAATCCCAGCTTATTTAACCTAAAGATTAACCACTATGACGCTTACCTCCCCCAGTGATCCTCTCCCCAGTCATCCTCTCCCCTCCCCAATGATCCTTTCCCCAGTGATCCTCTCCCCAGTGATCCTCTCCCCTCCCCCAATGATCCTTTCCCCAATGATCCTCTCCCCAGTGATCCTCTCCCCCAGCGATCCTCTCCCCTCCCCCAATGATCCTTTCCACCAGTGATCCTCTCCCCCAGTGATCCTCTCCCCCAGTGATCCTCACCCACCAGTGATCCTCTCCCCCAGTGATCCTCTCCCCTCCCCCAATGATCCTTTCCCCAGTGATCCTCTCCCCCCAGTGATCCTCCCCCAATGATCTTCTCCCCCAGTGATCCTCTCTCCCCAGTGATCCTCTCCCCCAGTGATCCTCTCCCCCAGTGATCCTCTCCCCCAGTGATCCTCTCCCCCAGTTATCCTCTCCCCCAGTGATCCTCTCCCCCAGTGATCCTCTCCCCCAGTGATCCTCTCCCCAGTGATCCTCTCTCCTCCCCCAGTGATCCTCCCCCCAATGATCCTCTCCCCAATGATCCTTTCCCCAGTGATCCTCTCCCCAGTGATCCTCTCCCCCCAGTGATCCTCTCCCCCAGTGATCCTCTCCCCCCAGTGATCCTCTCCCTCAGTGATCCTCTCCCCCAGTGATCCTCTCCCCAGTGATCCTCCCCAGTGATCCTCTCCCCCAGTGATCCTCTCCCCCAGTGATCCTCTCCCCCAATGATGCTCTCCCCAGTGATCCTCTCCCCCAGTGATCCTCTCCCCCAATGATCCTCTCCCCCACTGATCCTCTCCCCCAGTGATCCTCTCCCCCCAGTGATCCTCTCCCCAGTGATCCTCTCCCCAGTTATCCTCTCCCCAGTGATCCTCTCCCCCAGTTATCCTCTCCCCCAGTGATCCTCTCCCCCAGTTATCCTCTCCCCAGTGATCCTCTCCCCAATGATCCTCTCCCCCAATGATCCTCGCCCCAGTGATCCTCTCCCGCAGTGATCCTCTCCCTAGTGATCCTCTCCTCAGTGATCCTCTCCCCCAGTGATCCTCTCCCCCAGTGATCCTCTCCCCAATGATCCTCTCCCCAATGATCCTCTCCCCCAGTTATCCTCTCCCCCCCAGTGATCCTCTCCCCAATGATCCTCTCCCCCAGTGATCCTCGCCCCAGTGATCCTCTCCCCCAGTGATCCTCTCCCCCAGTGATCCTCTCCCCCCAGTGATCCTCTCCCCCACTGATCCTCTCCCCAGTGATCCTCTCCCCCCAGTGATCCTCTCCCCCAATGATCCTCGCCCCAGTGATCCTCTCCCGCAGTGATCCTCTCCCTAGTGATCCTCTCCTCAGTGATCCTCTCCCCCAGTGATCCTCTCCCCCCAGTGATCCTCTCCACAATGATCCTCTCCCCCAGTGATCCTCTCCCGCAGTGATCCTCTCCCTAGTGATCCTCTCCCCCAGTTATCCTCTCCCCCCAGTGATCCTCTCCCCAATGATCCTCTCCCCCAGTGATCCTCGCCCCAGTGATCCTCTCCCCCAGTGATCCTCGCCCCAGTGATCCTCTCCTCAGTGATCCTCTCCCCCAGTGATCCTCGCCCCAGTTATCCTCTCCTCAGTGATCCTCTCCCCCAGTGATCCTCTCCCCCAGTGATCCTCGCCCCAGTGATCCTCTCCCCCAGTGATCCTCTCCCCCAGTTATCCTCTCCCCCCAGTGATCCTCTCCCGCAGTGATCCACCCAAATCCGTACTCGTTCCACCAATCGGATTTTCTACTTGGGGATCCGGCGGCCGGCTACCCATTGTCTCCTAATTAATTGATTTATTTTCCTAATCCGGCTGTAGGCTTAGGATGTCCGGCCAGAATAACTCTGCCGCTGCTCCTGCCGGATTCCTAACTCGCTCAACGGTTGACGGTCGATTATGGAGAAAGACCGCGAGGTTAGGTTAGGTTAGGTTAGGTTAGGATATCAAATGACTTGTTTCTGTTTTTAGATCCTTTCATTAACAGCTTTTTTGATGATGACGATGATATTGATGATGATGATGATGATGACGTTGATAACCTAACCTAATACTAATAAGAATAACAATAAAAGCCTTAATAAAGAATAGATATTATCACTATGGCAACAACAAGAACCGAGGGAAGAGGAATGGGATGAGGAGGAGGAGGAAAAGGAGAGGAAAAAGTATGACGATTATTTTTAATTTTATGGGCCATTTAACTAATTTGTCTTGGCTGTGTGAAGAAATTTTCGTGTATTCTTATATCCACACATTCCTCGACTCAGCCGCCCAGGCCTAAACACCCCCACCCCCTCACCTTTCCCCCCGACCTCCCTCACCCCCCCCTTCCCCCCGCCCAAACCCCGCCGTAATAAGCTTCTGAAAAAAATTCCCGTTTTCTATGGCAGGAGGGACTACTCAGGATTCGTTTACAATGGCGTCTTGTCGGAGCTTCTCATTCTAATACATTAAACACATTACATCATTATTCAGCCCCTCTTAACATTCATTCTTTCATTCATTTATCTTTTATTCATATTTGCATCTTCTTGTTCTCTGTTATTGCTGTGTCTTGCCTGGAAAATAGAACAGAATTTTATTATTTCGTTGAAGCAGTCGCCATTATACAGGTGTTAGACATGCTGAGTCATTGTGGGTGTAGATAATGGTAACCTGTCTCTACTAGTTATGAACACCAATTGTTAAGACAGAACGACACGGGAGGGAGGGAGGGAGAGGAGGAGAGATAGAAGGGGGGAAGGAGAGAGGGAGAGATAGAGGGAGAGAGATAGAGGGGGAGGAGAGAAGGAGAGAGAGGGGGTGGGTTAGGTTAGGTTAGGAGAAAGAGACGGAGTAAGAAAAAATGAGAATGGGAGAGAGAGGGGGAAGAGAAGGAAAGAGAGAGACAGAGAGAAAGATTGAGAGAAAGGAACATACAAAGGAGAAGGAAAAGAAAGAGTGATAAAGAGAAAGGGAGTAAGCGCGAGAGGAAATAAAGAGAGAAACCAGGGGAGAGAGGGAGGGAAGAAGAGAAAGTTAAGGTAAAGAAAGATAATAAGAACAGGTTATGGCAAGAGAGAGAGAGAGAGAGAGAGAGAGAGAGAGAGAGAGAGAGAGAGAGGCCACATGAGTAAAACCAGGAGAATGTCTTTCATCATCTTTACCTCTTACCTCAACTTTCCACAATGAATCATCTCAAATTAACCTCTCTCTCTCTCTCTCTCTCCACACATGTTAACCACAATGTAAATAAACACGATGCCATAAATGACTAATTTCAGTGGATTACAGACACCTTCCCACCCTCTCCAGGTTACAGCACTCCCTCTGTGATGCTCTGCTCATGGGGGAGATTTTCTGTAACTGTGCTTTTGTATCTGAACTTTGATTTGTGATGTTTTAATCTTTATAAATTAAATATAAACGATTTTAAGGTAGTTTTTATTACCTTAAACGATCCAAATTTTTACCTAATGTTTAATTAACCTAACCTAACCTAACCTGACCTAACCTAAAAAATTAAACAATGTATCTATATGAACTTATGATTACGTGTGTGTGTATGTGTGTGTGTGTGTGTGTGTGTGTGTGTGTGTATGTGTGTATGTATGTGTAATAATAATAATAATTAACGGTTTATTGAAAGAGCTTGGCAGCCAGAAGGCTGAAAATATACAGTTACATATTTGGGGAATGGGTTACGAATTACAAATAATATACAAGTAACATAAGTGACACAAATAAGACATATAATAACTTAGATGGGGAAAAGCTCAAACTACAGTTCATTTCAACATAGTGACAGTGTTACAGTATTACAAGTTATTGATAATTTTTACAATGGTTGGGACTGGGCTGTTCTTATAGCGATCAGTTCGTGCACGTATGGGCTGGATGCGGTTGTGGTGTCGCACAGCAATTCTCGGACAAGGGATCTCAGGTGGTAGTAGGAGCCGGTGTCGGGGATGGTGTAGAAGCTTCTTACCAAATTTGCAGATGAGGTCGTGGTGATGGTCAGTGAGAGTCGAAAGGGTCAGTGTGTTGAGCGCTTCTTGATATGTGGAGTAGGAGGGGGAGAGAATAATCTTGCATGCCCTCTTTTGCACTTTTTCTAGGTGTTTACGTTGTGTGGCATTTAGGGAGGAAGACCAGGTGGGGGAGGCATAGGTGAGCTTGGGAAGTATGAATGTTGTGTAAACACTGAGGAGCTCGTGTGCAGGAACTCCGAGGGACTTGAGTCGGCGGAGGAGGTGGAGACGGAAACTGGAGGATTTGACAACTTCATTGACGTGTGTGTGTGTCTGTGTGTGTGTGTGTGTGTGTGTGTGTGCGTGTGGCTCGAGAGGACAGAGCCATCACACACACTACTGACTAATAGGGAAAAATAGCCCCTATGGTAAAACCTATATAGGGGGACAATACTTTCCATTGTTGTGTTGGGAAGTAAGGGGGGAAGGGGGGTGTAAGGGGGGGAAGGGGGTGTAGGGTGGTGTAAGGGGGTGTAGGAGGGGGTAGGTGGTGTAGAGGAGGTGTAGGTGAGGGTGTAGGTGATGGAGGGAAGGTGGGAGGTAGTGGTGATGGTGGTAGTACTAATATTAAAAAAAGTAGTAGTAGTGGTGGTAGTAGTAGTAGCAGTAGTGGTGGTGGTAGTAGTGATGGTAGTAGGAAGTAGTAGTGGTAGTTGTGGCAGTAGTGGTGATGGTAGTAGTAGTAGTAATTGCAATAGTGATAGTGAGTCTATTATGTATTTATGTTTCATTCACTCAGTCACTCACCCACCCATTCACTCACTTACCCACTCAGTCACTCACCCACCCATTCACTCACTTACCCACTCAGTCACTCACCCACTCAGTCACTCACCTAATTTCCTGCGGTCCTTTCCCTTTAAGCTTGCGGTTCGGCTCCTTCTCTTGACACAACTAACCGCAGGCCTCCAGAGAATCCCCGTAGGCTCCCACAAACCACCCCGTAGGCTCCCACAACTCCCTACAGGCTCCCACGGGCTCCCCACGGCACCAAGTTTCATTCATAAACAAGTGAAGGGAAAGTCGTAGGTTCGTTACTACTCCTGTGGCCTGACACACACACACACACACACACACACACACACACAGACACGCACGCACACACAGACACACAGACAGACACACACACACACATCTATCTGGTCTGCTTTACTGATCTGTACATCCGTGTGTGTATGTGTGTATTTGTGTCTGTGAGTGTGTGTATTTTTTGTGTGCATGTTCTTTTTTTGGTTGTGTCTGACTGTCATGTGCGTATTTCTGTCTGTTTCTGTGTTTACCTGTCTGTCTGTCTGACTCAATCTTCCTTTATACACATTCACCAGTTTATTCATCTCTCCATTTATCATTATTAATTACCCATTAAAATCTATGTCTAACCACCTAGTTGACCCCGTTTGACCTCTGACCAGTGACCCGGATGTGATGACAGGTGGCAGAGGTCAGTGACAGGAAGGAGGCAAGTCTTCCTTGGGTCGCGTGGGTTCAACAGAGGTCATGTCAGGTCAACGGAGAAGGGTGAAGGGAAAAATGTAAATATTGTCTGTTTGTCTCTTAGTTTGTTCCTCCTCTTCTCCTTTAGTTTATCCATTTCCCTCTCCACCTGTTTTTCCTTCCCCAATTTTCCTTTTCTTACATTCTCTCTTTCCTCTTCCCTCTCACTCTCTCTTTCCTCTTCCCTCTCACGCTCTTCCTCTACCCTCTCACTAACCCATCGAAGGGGAGGGGAAGGGAATGGAGTGGGGGAGGGGGAGGAGGAGAAATGGGGTAAGGGGGGGGGAGAAACCACTATCATCACCCTTCCACCCCCCTTACCGGAAGTCAGTATCCTCCCCCTGGACAAACTACCCAGGCAATGAATGGGTTAAAGGGGTGTGGGGGGGAGGGGGGAGATAGGTAAGGGAGGAAGGGGAATGGGGGGTGTATGACCTGACCTCTGACCTCGAGACAGACGGTCAGCGGTGGTGGAGGTAGTGGGTGGGAGGTGGGCGATAGGGGGGGAGGGGGAGGGCAAGAGGGGAGGAGGAGGGGGAGGGGGTTAGGGGTAGGAGGAGAGGGGTGGAGAAGGGGGGGGAGGAGGAGAGGGAAGGACACAACACGCGTGACCTCATCAACAGGTTTCCTCAGGTACAGACTGTATCGTACAGCAGGTAATTAGAGGCAGGTAAACAGGTGGGAGACTCATGATGTGCCAGTAATTAACTCACCTGAGGGAAGCTTACACGGGCCTGAGGGAGGAGGAGGAGGGGGGGGAGAGGGAAGAGGAGGAGGGAAGAGCACGAGCTAGTGAGAGAGAGAGAGAGAGAGAGAGAGAGAGAGAGAGAGAGAGTTACAAGGGTGATAAAGCGAATAGAGCGAGAGGTGGGAGAGAGAAACGGAGGGAGGGAGAGAATGTGAGAGGGAGGGTGCACCACTCCCAGCTGTCATCCGCTAGTTCCTCCTCTCCGCCCAACACCTGCCACCTCCTGTACGCTTTTACGCCCACCAACTGCATTACAGGTGCACACAATTCTCACACACATACACACAGGTACACACACACATCCACACAGATGAACACAAACGCTCACACACATAGGCACACACACATACACATACGAATGGAGAACAAAGGTACTCAAACTATCCAACCAGGAGCGAACTCGCAACAATGGTTTTAAATTAGACAAATTTAGATTTAGGCGCGAAACAGGTAAACATTGGTTTGGAAACAGAGTAGTGGACGAGTGGAACAAGTTACCAAACATCATCATTAACTCTAATACGCTGGATAGCTTCAAACATACAGTAGGTTGGATGGATATATGAGCGATAGGGGTTGGGTGTAAACGGGACTGTCCAGTATGGCCCGCTGCGGCCTCCTCCATTCTTATGTTCTTATGAAACTTAGCAATAACCTCAGCTTAGTAACAACCTCAGCTTAGTAATAACCTCAGCTTAGTAATAACCTCAGCTTAGCAATAACCTCAGCTTAGCAATAACCTCAGCATAGCAATAACCTCAGCTTATCAATAACCTCAGCATGGCAATAACCTTAGCTTAGTAAGAACCTCAGCTTAGTAATAACCTCAGCTTAGTAATAACCTCAGCTTAGTAATAGCCTCAGCGTAGTAATAATCTCAGCTTAGCAATAACTTCAGCTTAGCAATAATCTCGCCGGTGTCTGACCGTATGGTCAGACACCGGCGAGCTCACTGATAACGACAGAGAAATGAGCAATAATTTGAATAAATATTTTTCAACAGTTTTCACCACCGAAAATTTAAACATGATACCCGAGGCACCGACTCTATTCAGAGATAGTGAAGAAAACAAATTAAGCGAGATAGTAGTGACTAGTAACGATGTTAGTAAGCAAATAGACAAACTAAAGCCTAATAAGTCACCTGGTCCCGATGAGATACTTACCAGAGTATTAAAGGAATGTAAGGAAGGGCTTATGCCCTTAGCAAAGTTGTTTAACATGTCCTTAAAAACAGGTGTAGTACCAGAATCCTGGGGGATAGCGTATGTAATACCGATTTTCAAGAAGGGTGATAGATCACTATCCTCTAACTACCGCCCAATCAGTCTAACATCAATAGTAGGCAAATTACTGGAAGCAATCATTTCAAACTCTATTCGAAATCACCTGAAGAAGCACCGATTGATCAATGATTCCCAGCATGGCTTCACAAGCGGACGTTCATGTCTAACTAATCTATTAACATTCTTTTCATCAGTTTTCGAATCGGTGGACGAGGGGCACAATTATGATGTGGTATATCTCGACTTTAGCAAAGCCTTCGACAGAGTCCCCCACGAAAGACTAATTAGAAAGGTAGAAGCACATGGCATCAAAGGTAATATCCTTAAATGGATTAGGGCGTGGTTACAGGACAGGAAACAGAGAGTGAGCATTAATGGCACTAAGTCCCATTGGAGCAACGTCACAAGTGGAGTTTCCCAAGGCTCAGTACTTGGACCATTATTATTTATTATATACATAAACGACATAAATATCTTCATACACAGCAACATAAGTAAATTTGCTGATGACACTAAAATAGGACGTGTTATTAAATCTGACGAGGACTCGGCAAAACTACAGGAAGATCTAAACAAATTTTTCGAATGGTCTGAAAAATGGCAGATGAAATTCAACGTGGACAAATGTAAAGTACTCAGTATAGGAGATGTAAACAGGGAAACCAGATACCAGATGAACAACGATGCCATAAAGAAATCCGACTGCGAGAGAGAGATTTAGGAGGAACCTTAAGCCAAGTAAACAATGTGTTTTTGCTCGTAACAAGGCTAATAAAGTACTTGGGTTCATACAAAGGAGTGTTAGTTACAAGACTAGCGAGGTCATCCTAAAACTGTATCTTGCTCTTGTGAGACCACACCTGGATTACGTAGTTCAGTTCTGGTCACAGTATTACAGAATGGATATAGAATCCTTGGAAAGAATTCAGAGGAGAATGAAGAGACTAATCCCGGACATTAGGAACCTTGAGTATAGAGACAGGTTAAAGCATCTTAATTTGCACTCCCTTGAGAGACGTAGAGCGTGGGGCGACCTGAGAGAGGTGTATAAGTGGAAGGCAGGGCTAAATAAAGGGGACATTACAAAGGTACTCAAACTGTCCAACCAGGAGCGAACTCGTAACAATGGTTTTAAATTAGACAAATTTAGATTTTGGCGCGAAATAGGTAAACATTGGTTTGGAAACAGAGTAGTGGATGAGTGGAACAAGTTACCAAATATCATCATTAACTCGAATACGCTGAATAGCTTCAAACATAGGTTGGATGCTTATATGAGCAATAGGGGTTGGGTGTAAACGGGACTGCCCAGTATGGGCCAATAGGCCCGCTGCAGTTTCCTCCATCCTTATGTTCTTATGTTCTTATGTAGTGACCTGTAGTGACCTCTAATAACCTGTAGTGACCTGTAGTGACATTGTAGTGACCTTATAGTGACCTGTCTCATCATCCTCAGTCTCCCAGGGTGAGTCAGGTCAAACTACTTCTCTCTCTCTCTCTCTCTTTCTCTCTCTCAACGAGGGAAAAAAGGTCAGGTCACGAGCTACAGAAGGTCATGTTGGGTGGTGGGGGGGGGGGGGGTATTGTTCTTTCGTCTACGTCCTGTAAAAGAAAGTGAGTAGAGAAAGTAAGTAAATGGTGTAGAGAAAAGGGGGGCGGGGGAGAGGGGAGGGGAGAGAAAGGGGGGGAAGGAAAGAAGGCGAATTACCCCCTTCCTTCACCTCCTCTCACTCTCTCCCTTCCTCCACCCTCTCCCTTCCTCCACCCTCTCCCTTCCTCCACCCTCTCCCTTCCCTCCACCCTCTCCCTTCCTCCACCCTCTCCCTTCCTCCACCCTCTCCCTTCCTCCACCCTCTCCCTTCCTCCTCCCTCAAGTCAGTAGCCTAACAGGACAATGACGTTGACGTAGTGTTGGGAGGAGTGAGTCGAATTATTTGTTATTGAAGGTCAGAGAGAGAGAGAGAGAGAATTAATACATAAAACAACGGAGATTAAGAAACAAGAGAGAACAACAGAGAGACATCAACAGGGTAGGAGGGAGGGGAGTAACAGATGACAACAGAGAGACAGGAACAGGGAAGGAGGGAGGGGAGTAACAGATGACAACAGAGAGACAGGAACAGGGAAGGAGGGAGGGGAGTAACAGATGACAACAGAGAGACAGGAACAGGGAAGGAGGGAGGGGAGTAACAGATGACAACAGAGAGACAGGAACAGGAAGGGAAGGAGGGAGCAACAGACAACAACAGGGAGGGAGGGAGGGAGTAACAGACAACAACAGGGAGGGAAGGAGGGAGCAACAGAGAGGGAAGGAGGGAGCAACAGGGAGGGAAGGAGAGAGCAACAGAGAGGGAAGGAGGGAGCAACAGGGAGGGAAGGAGGGAGCAACAGGGAGGGAAGGAGGGAGCAACAGGGACGGAAGGAGGGAACAACAGGGAGGGAAGGAGAGAGCAACAGGGAGGGAAGGAGGGAGCAACAGGGAGGGAAGGAGGGAGCAACAGGAAGGGAAGGAGAGAGCAACAGGGAGGGAAGGAGAGAGCAACAGGAAGGGAAGGAGAGAGCAACAGGGAGGGAAGGAGAGAGCAACAGGGAGGGAAGGAGGGAGCAACAGGAAGGGAAGGAGAGAGCAACAGGGAGGGAAGGAGGGAGCAACAGACAACAACAGGGAGGGAAGGAGGGAGCAACAGGGAGGGAAGGAGGGAACAACAGGGAGGGAAGGAGGGAACAACAGGGAGGGAAGGAGGGAGCAACAGGAAGGGAAGGAGAGAGCAACAGGGAGGGAAGGAGGGAGCAACAGACAACAACAGGGAGGGAAGGAGGGAGCACCTTCTGTAGCGGCCGGAAGATCCATATTGTGCGGTCAGTCAAGCGCGTCACCGCCTACTTCCGGCCGGCCACTACCACCACCACCCTTACCCCACTACCACATAGAGACCAGCCATCTTGTATCCCTCTGCCGGACACCCCCTTCAGGAGATGGAAAACTCATCCTCCATACAGTAGTCCATAAGGATGACTTTACCTCTGTGAGCGTCATCACTACAGGATATTGAGTGTATGGAATTATCACCCTTATATCTGCTAGTACATGGAGACTATTTATCTTATCCCACTAAAGCGGACATGCCTTCAGATAATTGTAAAGTCATCCTTCTTGAGTATGTCCATAAAGGTGAACATGGTATAGCAAAGTGGCATGACCATAGAAGTAACAATAAGATAGAATTCTCGTCCTTATGTTTATATCACGCTAAACACCTATTTCTCTGCATCACCCTAATCTGCCTTTTGTCCCCTTCTCTCAGTAGATTCGTAAATATCACCCTTATCAAGCAAGGTCATACAGGCAAAAATACTCTGGTAATTTTTTCTTACTTTTTATATCACGTGTTGTGGATCGTCGCCCTTATGACACCGTCACATAAAGCTCTTTCTCCCAGACTGTACAGCACCCAAGTTGACCAAGTTGTTGAGTATTAGGAGAATAAACCTTAAAATATTAGTTGACAGCGACAAGTAGTGTGGCTCCCATGGTGGGGTGAGCCGACCACATCCCCGGGGCGAGGAGTGTGTCGACCACATCCCCGGGGCGAGGAGCGTGTCGACCACATCCCTGGGGCGAGGAGCGTGTCGACCACATCCCCGGGGCGAGGAGCGTGTCGACCACATCCCTGGGGCGAGGAGCGTGTCGACCACATCCCCGGGGCGAGGAGCGTGTCGACCACATCCCTGGGGCGAGGAGTGTGTCGACCACATCCCCGGGGCGAGGAGTGTGTCGACCACATCCCCGGGGCGAGGAGCGTGTCGACCACATCCCCGGGGCGAGGTGTGTGTCGACCACATCCCCGGGGCGAGGAGTGTGTCTACCACATCCCCGGGACGAGGAGTGTGTCGACCACATCCCCGGGGCGAGGAGTGTGTCGACCACATCCCCGGGGCGAGGTGTGTGTCGACCACATCCCCGGGGCGAGGAGTGTGTCGACCACATCCCCGGGGCGAGGAGTGTGTCGACCACATCCCCGGGGCGAGGAGTGTGTCGACCACATCCCCGGGGCGAGGAGTGTGTCTACCACATCCCCGGGCCGAGGAGTGTGTGGACCACATCCCCGGGGCGAGGAGTGTGTCGACCACATCCCCGGGGCGAGGAGCGTGTCGACCACATCCCCGGGGCGAGGAGTGTGTCGACCACATCCCCGGGGCGAGGAGTGTGTCGACCACATCCCCGGGGCGAGGAGTGTGTCGACCACATCCCCGGGGCGAGGAGCGTGTCGACCACATCCCCGGGGCGAGGAGTGTGTCGACCACATCCCCGGGGCGAGGAGTGTGTCGACCACATCCCCGGGGCGAGGAGCGTGTCGACCACATCCCCGGGGCGAGGAGTGTGTCGACTACATCCCCGGGGCGAGGAGTGTGTCGACCACATCCCCGGGGCGAGGAGTGTGTCGACCACATCCCCGGGGCGAGGAGTGTGTCGACCACATCCCCGGGGCGAGGAGTGTGTCGACCACATCCCCGGGGCGAGGAGTGTGTCGACCACATCCCCGGGGCGAGGAGTGTGTCGACCACATCCCCGGGGCGAGGAGTGTGTCGACCACATCCCGGGGCGAGGAGTGTGTCGACCACATCCCCGGGGCGTGGAGTGTGTCGACCACATCCCCGGGGCGAGGAGCGTGTCGACCACATCCCCGGGCGAGGAGTGTCGACCACCCCGGGCGTGGAGTGTGTCGACCACATCCCCGGGGCGAGGAGTGTGTCGACCACATCCCCGGGGCGAGGAGCGTGTCGACCACATCCCCGGGGCGAGGAGTGTGTCGACCACATCCCGGGCGAGGAGTGTGTCGACCACATCCCCGGGGCGAGGAGTGTGTCGACCACATCCCCGGGGCGAGGAGTGTGTCGACCACATCCCCGGGGCGAGGAGTGTGTCGACCACATCCCGGGGCGAGGAGTGTGTCGACCACATCCCCGGGGCGAGGAGTGTGTCGACCACAAACCCCGGGCGAGGAGTGTGTCGACCACATCCCCGGGCGAGGAGGTGTCGACCACATCCCCGGGGCGAGGAGTGTGTCGACCACATCCCCGGGGCGAGGAGTGTGTCGACCACATCCCCGGGGCGAGGAGTGTGTCGACCACATCCCCGGGGCGAGGAGTGTGTCGACCACATCCCCGGGGCGAGGAGTGTGTCGACCACATCCCCGGGGCGAGGAGTGTGTCGACCACATCCCCGGGGCGAGGAGTGTGTCGACCACATCCCCGGGGCGAGGAGTGTGTCGACCACATCCCCGGGGCGAGGAGTGTGTCGACCACATCCCCGGGGCGAGGAGTGTGTCGACCACATCCCCGGGGCGAGGAGTGTGTGGACCACATCCCCGGGGCGAGGAGCGTGTCGACCACATCCCCGGGGCGAGGAGTGTGTCGACCACATCCCCGGGGCGAGGAGTGTGTCGACCACATCCCCGGGGCGAGGAGTGTGTCGACCACATCCCCGGGGCGAGGAGTGTGTCGACTACATCCCCGGGGCGAGGAGTGTGTCGACCACATCCCCGGGGCGAGGAGTGTGTCGACCACATCCCCGGGGCGAGGAGTGTGTCGACCACATCCCCGGGGCGAGGAGTGTGTCGACCACATCCCCGGGGCGAGGAGTGTGTCGACCACATCCCCGGGGCGAGGAGTGTGTCGACCACATCCCCGGGGCGAGGAGTGTGTCGACCACATCCCCGGGGCGAGGAGTGTGTCGACCACATCCCCGGGGCGAGGAGTGTGTCGACCACATCCCCGGGGCGTGGAGTGTGTCGACCACATCCCCGGGGCGAGGAGTGTGTCGACCACATCCCCGGGGCGAGGAGTGTGTCGACCACATCCCCGGGGCGAGGAGTGTGTCGACCACATCCCCGGGGCGAGGAGTGTGTCGACCACATCCCCGGGGCGAGGAGTGTGTCGACCACATCCCCGGGGCGAGGAGTGTGTCGACCACATCCCCGGGGCGAGGAGTGTGTCGACCACATCCCCGGGGCGAGGAGTGTGTCGACCACATCCCCGGGGCGAGGAGTGTGTCGACCACATCCCGGGGCGAGGAGTGTGTCGACCACATCCCCGGGGCGAGGAGTGTGTCGACCACATCCCCGGGGCGAGGAGTGTGTCGACCACATCCCCGGGGCGAGGAGTGTGTCGACCACATCCCCAGGGCGAGGAGTGTGTGGACCACATCCCCGGGGCGAGGAGCGTGTCGACCACATCCCCGGGGCGAGGAGTGTGTCGACCACATCCCCGGGGCGAGGAGTGTGTCGACCACATCCCCGGGGCCAGGAGTGTGTCTTTTGTTGCTGTGAGAGGGGGGGGGGGTAGTCCTTTGGGATGGGTTTCGTTAATTAGCCAAGCTGATGATAATATGGGAGTACTGTGGATTAACCACCTCCTGTAGTCCGATATTTTGAGTTGGAGGATATTCTGCAATCTGGGTAGTTATTTCGCAGGCCTCAGCGGGTTTGTTTACAGATGTGAATGCTCTCCGCCCATGGCCACACATGCACTGTATCTCGCATGTGACATATTTCGCACAACAACGGAGCCGAGTGTCAGTTCATTCATGACCAGACTTGACCAACACTGGGACAAGTACAGATACATCCTGGAGCCAGTATACTCGTATGCCCGGTGCGTGTATACTGACCACCCAAGGGGCCAACACGACGATCAGTGACGAAAAGAATAACGTAATGTATAAAGCTAATGTTGAGTGAGGGATACTTATCGGTGGCAGCGTAATTACTAGTTGAGTAATTAATGAGAAAGATAATAATAAGTATAAATTGGCATAGTTACAGTATACTAGTCACAATATTACCCTCTTATGTACCACATGGACCTTCCCAGCAATCACAAATGCATCTTAATAATCGTTTAATCCCAACTGAGTACATACTTAAGGCGATATTGGACTCTGGTATAATTAGTACAAAACCTTAAAAAATATACGAACTACCCCTTTGGGGCGTAGATCATTTTCTGTAAAATAAGATAATAGAAAACGAAGATACTACACGAGTAACTACTTTGAGAGAGATAATTTTGGTTGTTTTATAGCTGTAATATAAATCCTAAGATATTGTGTAAGAGATACCCGGGTAAGTTATGAGGAAACAGCTACCACCAGAAAACGTTTGTGGAATTCCTTTGTTCTTTAACTTACAAAGTTGCTTTCCTTGGCACCAGGTATCAAAATAAATACTTTGTTTAATATGGCGGGGTTCGGTAGGGTTAGGTAGTTTCCTTTGGTTGGTTAGGTCTGGTTCTGGTAAATTTATCCTATTTTAAATTACTTATAATAATAATAAGAACATCTTTTAACAAAAGGAAGGAAATCGAACAACTCCTTATCGTGGTAGTGTTGTGCTCATACATCAGCGATACTCGTACTAATGTCCGCAGTGCAAACAGTATCTTGGCTTCAGTAAATTAAAACAAATGGGTTTCCTTGTGATACTAAATATATCTAATATACAAGAAATCAGTCAAATATTTCCATTATTCAAGCCGTCAGTTATGATTGACACAGATGGAGGCAACGCTCGCGGGACAACCACTGTCTTTACCCTCCCAATTCTGCATATGACAGGAAGTAGATCACATGTTGCAAGAGATGAAAGCACACACACACACACGCAAGCGCACATACACACACATATATTCCTTATATATTTATTGACATTAATGTAAGAAATGGAGGGTGTGGAGATGTCATTGGAAGGGTGATGTAAAAAGTACCAATTCTTAGGTATGAGGCGAGGTGACGAACAACCAAGGGCATACATCCAAGATTTGTTCGAAAATATTCATACCATCTTAGAAGTTAATATGAATGGACAATATCTAAATAACCACACGCTTGTAGATAACTTCCAGGTACTTAGTGATTCGTGAGACAAACGAAGGCAGATGATACAATAGCTACTTAGAGTTTGTAAGTGAAACAGCTCTTGTTAATTGTGGTAAAACAAGGGTAACATGTTGGGAAATGTTCACTCCTTCCTAAATTTAGAAGAACTCTCACGTTACATCAGCCGTAGTTACACCCCCATTAGTTCGTTATTTAAACAGAAGTTGCAGTCACGTGTAATCAAAGCCGTAGTTACACTCACCTGCACCTAAGCCGTAGTTACACCCAGTTCTTATCAAAGCCGTACTTACAGCCACTTATCAAAGCCGTAGTTGCACTCAGTTGTTATCAAAGCCGTACTTACAGCCACTTATCAAAGCCGTAGCTGCACTCAGTTGTTATCAAAACCGTAGCTGCACTCAGTTGTTATCAAAGCCGTAGTTATAGCCACTTATCAAAACCGTAGTTATGGCCACTTGTTATCAAAGCCGTAGTTACATTCCCAGCCGTAGTTACACTCCCAGCCATATTTACACTCCCAGCCGTACTCCCTCGACACTCTCAGGTTTCTCACTGCACCAAACCTCACCCATACGTCACACAGCTGACTAGCCAATCAGAGGAGTGGAACAAGTCGAATTATCTTGAATGCTATTTAAGCAATTTACATCATTCACTTTAGTAGTTACTTATCATTCCGTCTTTCTTTTATTAGTAACGTTGAGAGAAAAAAATGTTTGGCTATTCTAAACTAATTTCTTCATAACTTCTTAATGGTCAGTTCTTGGTTGAGTTAGTTTACTGTTTACACTTGGTTTACCTGAACGAGCTGGGATACACGAGGTAAACTGTATACCTGCAGTGTCTATGTGTATGTTTGACTATATACATGTACTGTACTTTATATTGTCTGTACGCATGTTGGACCAGTTATAAACGTGTATGGGGATCTATCTATCTATCTATCTATCTATCTATCTATCTGTTATTCTTTACTTCACACAACTCAACACCTGACCATCACACACACACACTCACGTAACTATTGTATTTAATTACTTACACTGGTGATTACGCTTAGTTATCAGTATTAAAAAAACAACAACAAACATTTATTATCATAAGTTTTTATTTAAATAATTTTGAATTAATATAACATTATTTACAGACATTAAAATCCAAACAATGTAAACAGAGAGTTGTAGCTCAGATATTTTTTTTTAAATCTTTGTTTAGTTGTTGAAGCGTAGTAACAACAACAACAACAACAACAACAATAGTAACAACAACAACAACAAGAGATTATCACTGTACACCAGAAACATTAAAAATAAAAGAATAGCCACCAAGGAGATGTTATTAGTGGTGTTAGTAATTTAACAGAAGGAGTACAACATTTACTGAGGATAAGTCTCTTAAAAATGGCTAACAGGTTTTACATTAACAAAACTAACATTGAATTCTATATGTAAAGCAAATAACTTTTATGTAAATAAATATTTAATAGCAACGAGCATTTCTGTACCTGAACCCATATCACTAACTCACACACACCAAATACAGAGGCTATTTACAGGAGCATTTTGTAACACCGACCGATGTCTCTGGTCTTCCGGTCTGTTTGTAATGGAAGATAAGAAATGGTCCTTTAGGTAATCTTAGTAAGCTATTGTTTTATGTTACGTAGGACAATATTAAGACTGTGTCTATGCATATGTCACTGTCTGAGTATAATTTGACAATCATTAATGTGCTTAGGTGTGCAACCCGTTTTTATTATCTGAACACATAATACGGATAAGCTGTAAAGAATAAACAATTGAAATTGAATTGAAGCTGCAAAGGCGTGTTTGCATTGATCACCTGCTGTCGTGTGTGTGTGTGTGTGTGTGTGTGTGTGATCATCTGACTGACTGACTGAGGAGGTAGGAATGCTTACATCGTCTGATCATTAAAAAGACGTTTAAAAAAATACCAAATTTGTGCCACCTTTTAACCTTTCAATAATCCGTATTTATTTACATAATTTACGAGGTATATAATAACATTCAAGCCTAGTGGCTATGGAGATTTTTTTCCCATCTCCTGGAAGTGCCAGGTCTAAGGAAAAGTAACTTACTGTATTATCTGTAATATAAGGGAAGATTAACAACAATGTGAATGTTATATTTTGTTAATTAAACCATCCTCTTAAATAAGAAAACTCATTTAAGTAGGTTATGTTTCAATATTATTTTGTTTTGGTAATGTCGGGTTAATTAATTTCCAAAATTACTCTCAGTCATCTGGCTCGAATGTTTATGAAGTTCCAGTAACTAAGTCGTCTACAGCTCACTGCCCCCTCCAGCACCACCCCCTCCAATGCGCCTCCCCCCACATCCCCTTCCTCTCCACCAGCCCCCCCCCCCCTCACACAGAAAACACCCCATCAGTTATCCTCCTTCAGGGAAAGTCATTGAAAAATCTAATAAGAGGATGGTAGACGAGGTAGTGAGCGTTCTCCGACCACAAGAAGTCCAGATGGTTGAAATCTTTCAGAGGAACCCGATGCAGGAGGGCCAACGAGGGCAGCTCCGACGCCGTCCGCAGCACATCCTGTAAACATAAACACTCGGTCACTCAGGCTCACGCTACTGACGAAAGAGGAACCACCTATTGCTTATTTCATGACATAGGTAACTCAAGACACTCATACATTACTGGTAGGTCCCTCGGTGACAATTCATTTGATGGTTTCAAAGTTCCCTTCATTATCCTATTGAAGTTTTCCCTTCCATACCTTCTTGTTCCCTCCCACACACACACTCTTATTCCTTCCCACACACACACTCTTGCTTCCTCCCCCACACACCCTCATGTTCCCTCCCACACCCTCTTGTTCCCCACACACTCTTGTTCCCTCCCACACACACTCTTGTTCCCTCCCACACACACTCATGTTCCCTCCCACACACCCTTGTTCCCCCACACACACTCATGTTCCCTCCCACACCCTCTTGTTCCCCCCATACTCTTGTTCCCCCCACACACTCTGATAGGTTGTGGCGCATGTCTCACCAGAGCATCGACCACCCAGTCATTATCAGAATAGAAGAGACCAACAGGAACTTTGACGCGGTTGAGGAGGAACAGAGGCGGTAAAGGCGTCCCGTACTTCTCCAGGTTCCTCTCCTCACCGTAGTCGAAGGCTTGGAACCTACCTGGAATGCCATAGGGTTTGGTTAAGTGAGAATGTCCTTAGGTATGTTTAGTTAAAGAGAAAAGTTATTATTTCCTGAAGACTTAATTCCTTTCCCCCAATTCACTACTTTATTTCACCCTAACCTAACCTAACCTAACCTAACCTAACCTAACCTAACCTAACCTAACCCCCCCCCAGGTATTCATTGGAGATAATCTTCAGATGATGTCGAATGAGAATTAAAATTGTCGTTTCGTGTTTGTTATGTTATGCTATGTTAGATTAGGTTAGGTTAGGTTAGGTTAGGTTAGATTAGGTTAGGTTAGGTTAGATCAGCTCTTAAAGATAGCATGTACCCTCACCTCCATCACTCTTCACCTACAGTGCATCACTATTTAAGGAAACTCTTGTAGAACTGTCCTATATAGTTCTGTAGAAGTAGTATTTAGATCATACCAAACTCGAACAACTTTTATGTGGAAATATATGTGACAGATGTGAGAAAATATATAATATACCTAGACTTTTACTGTACGTGAGACTCTATGAAAATTATCACCAGGGTAAGTGAGTGTGGAACTATGTAATAATAATGATGATGATAATGATGATAATGATAGTGATAATGATGATGATTGATATAATAATAATAATAATAATAATAATAATAAAGTCTGATTTAGTGGACGTGGTATCAAGTGAAAGCAAAATACCCCCAAACTTGAAACTCACGTGATCGATGCAATTGCAGAAGATGAGTGAAGACGTGTAGGCCAGTCCCCGCTGGTGTATGAGAGAAGATCACTGGTAGGTATTCCTGTTGTAGAGAGAGAGTGAGAGAGAGGATTCTGTAAGTTCATTTTTGGAGACCCTATCTTCTCCTCAGTTAACCCCGTTGTGTTGTAGTGGTGGTTGTTGTGGTTGTTGATGTTGTGGTGGTGGTTGTTGATGTTGTTGTGGTGGTACTGGTGGTTGTTGATGTTGTAGTGGTGGTTGTTGTGGTTGGTTATTGTTGTTATTGTTATTGTTGTTATTGTATTTTTTGTGGTTACTTTAATGGGCTAAGATGAGTGATACAAACTTTGATCCCCTGAACATAGTTACAGTACAGACTAATTAAGAGGACAGGTAAATAAACTCAACACCTGAACACTTTGGTTATGGTTAGGAGAGAGAGAGAGAGAGAGAGGGAGAGAGAGAGAGAGAGAGAGAGAGAGAAAGAGAGAGAGAGAGAGAGAAAGAGACATCCTAACACAGGTTGAGAGGTCTACCAGGGACTGAGGACACCATCAAATACTCACTTTATCAACATAATTACTGTTCTCTCCTCCAACAAAATGATAGAGGAAGATGCAGATGAAGTTAGTGATGGACTTAGAGCCACACACTTCAGACACAGTGGAGGAAGTTTCAGGATCTAGTCTTAACAGCTCAACGATTCCTCTCTTGGTCAACTCTCTCTGTAATATATCGTCGAGTCAGTACTGGTGTTGGGTGGTATAAGTGTTTTGAATACTCATAATAGTCAAAGTTCTATAATAATACTTAAAATTTAATCTAATGAGAAATATAAAGCCCTTAAGCTAACCTAACCAAACCAAACCTAACCGAACCGAACCTAGCCTAACCTAACCTAACCGAACCTAACCAAACCTAACCAAACCTAACCAAACCAAACCTAACCAAACCTAATCTAACCAAACCTAATTTAACCTTACCTAACCTAACCAAAACTAACCGAACCTAACCTAACCAAACCTAACCAAACCAAACCTAACCAAACCTAATCTAACCAAACCTAATTTAACCTTACCTAACCTAACCAAAACTAACCGAACCTAACCTAACCAAACCTAACCAAACCTAATCTAACCAAACCTAATCTAATCTAACCTAACCAAACCTAACCTAACCAAACCTAACCAAACCTAACCAAACCTAACCTAACCTAACCAAACCTAACCTAACCTCGCACACAAATATTATCCCACTAAGGAATACTATACTATACTTATTTTCCCCCTGATGTAAAGGCAGATACAGGTGTAAATCCCATCCATATAACACCTGACTGTTAGCTTTAAGAACCACGATAAATTTACCTTCTAATTAACACCTGTAATTATCTTGACTCACCTGTTTATCATTGTTTGTATACCTGTAATATACCTGTCTTTATATCTGTACTGTACATGTTCAACCTCTTTGATATTGTATTGCTTTTCCTATGTATCTATCTATCTATCTATCTATCTATCTATCTATCTATCTATCTATCTCCTCAGTTTCTATATACTTACATCCAGTCTATCGATGAAAGGAGCCAAGAAGCCAATGGGACCCCTTTTGTGGTAGGTGTAAGATGATGGTGCCATTCCCGCTACCACTCGAACCTGCAAGGACAGTTAAGTGGAACCAGTTAAGTGGAACAAGTTAAGTGGAACAAGTTAAGTGGAACAAGTTAAGCAGAATCAGTTAAGTAGAACCAGTCAAGTGGAACCTCAAAATACAGTTAAGTGAGGAATAAATGGAGTGAGTGGTGTGAGTGGAGTGAGGGGAGTGATGTTATGAATAATGGAGTGAGTAACATGAAAAACAAGTATAATGAAGACAAATGGACGACGAAGATAAAAATAATCAGCACAAAAGTAAGGAAGACCAACCCAGGAGTTAACATGAGGATGGTAATGCATGGCGGCGAAAAGCAGAGCACATCCCATCGAGTGGCCTACGTAGAAGACCTGCTCCACGTTGCTTGCCTGACGCACGTAGCTGAGCATCGCTGGCACGTCATAGAACGCCATTTCGTTCCAGCTGTGAGTGTGAACCAAGACGATATATATAAAGAGTGTTTGGGATTAATGATGAAATTGAAAATGTTAAGTTAAGTTGGTTTAATTGGCACCGTGGCAAGTTTAACCTGAAGTACGGGTATTTAGGGGGTAACCTACCTGTAATTAAGGGGCTATCTACCTCTGATTAAGGGCTACCTACCTCTAATTAAGGAGCTACTTACCTGTAATCCCAGAATTCAGGCTTCTCAGGTGAGAGAGTGACGTGCTGACGACCGTAATAGTTTCCTCTGTTGTTTCCCAGCCACACGTCGTAGCCAGCGTCAGCCATCATGAACCCTGCCGTCAGGAGATGTGTCAGTCCAGTGCTGATAACACACACACTCACACACACACACACACACAAGGGCCTCACCTAGCGCTTGGTCAGGATCGTTCATGACGAAGTCGGCGCTGGACTCCATAATACCGTGCAGGAGGAAGACTACACGACGTCCTCTGCCACTTCTGCTGCTACTGCCATCACGACTGCCATAACTGCTACTGCCATCACGACTGTCATAACTACTACTGCCATCACGACTGCCATAACTGCTACTGCCATCACGACTGCCATAACTGCTACTGCCATCACGACTGCCATAACTGCTACTGCCATCACGACTGCCATAACTGCTACTGTCATCACGACTGCCATAACTGCTACTGCCATCACGACTGCCATCACCGCTACTGCCAGTGCTGAGGGGGGGAGGGGAGGTAAAATATTGGGAAACACTTCCTTAATCAACATGTTTTTTTAATTCTAATGGTAGACCCTGCTGCCATATGTGACCAAGTCCCAGGTTGATGATCTCACTTTCTGCCTCATTTACACACAATTGTTGGGTCTCAATTGTTTCTCTTACTTGACAACACAACATACATAGTGTATATTGTTTCTCACTCTTGATCTTTTTTTGTATTATTTATGGTTCTTTAATAATAATAATAATAATAATAATAATAATAATAATGATGATGATGATGATGATTATTATTATTATTATTATATTTTCGCCCCCAGGCCCAGATGTGGGTCATTGACCTGTGCCAGGGTGGGTTAATGCCGTAAAAAAAAAGAAGAAAAACAGTAGAAATTATCACCTTACTGCAGTGACGACTTTACTACAGTGACCACCTTACTACAGTGACCAACTTACTACAGTGACCACCTCACTACAGTAACCACCTCACTGCAGTGACCGCCTTACTACAGTGACCACCTCACGACAGTGACCACCTTACTACAGTGACCACCTCACTACAGTGACCACCTCACTCCAGTGACCACCTTAGTAACCGAAGCCATTGGAAAGTCACAAACCCGAAGCCGAAGCCAAGACTCTTCAAGGATTCAAACAACTTTACCGTCATTACTTATACTGTATTACGTCACATGCTGACAGGAATACATATAATACACTAAGTAACAGCAAGACTCTAAGATAAGCTGACTGTATTCAAGCTGATTATTCTTGGGGTAAGTTTTAATTCTCCCTTGTAGTATCTATTTATCTTACATATGATTATATTCATTATTTCTTTTTATTCATAACTCATAAGAAATTAGTAATGTAAAATGTTTACTGAATATATAAGATAAGACTTAAGCGGTAACATCATAAGGCGGCTCCAGTATTATTCTCACCGGTAGATATTATGATTCAAGAGGAGCAAACACCTCAAGATACTGACCGAAGCAACAAGGATATGTATAGTTGACCTCAAAGGGTAACAACACACAACCTGACCTCAACTATACTTAGGTCATCCTAAAACTATATCTTGCGCTTGTCAAACCTCATTTGGATTACACAATTCAGTTCTGGTGATCATACTACAAAATGGGTATAGAATCTCTACAAAGCACACATGGAAGTCAGGGCTAAACAAAGGTGATATAGCAAAGGTACTCAAACTATCCAACCAGGAGCGAACTCGTAACAATGGTTTTAAATTAGACAAATTTAGATCTAGGCGTGAAATAGGTAAACATTGGTTTGGAAATAGAGTAGTGGATGAGTGGAACAAGTTACCAAATATCATCATTAACTCGAATACGCTGGATAGCTTCAAACATGGGTTGGATGGATATATGAGCG
The DNA here is from genome assembly GCA_958450375.1 of Homarus gammarus. Taxonomy (NCBI): domain Eukaryota; kingdom Metazoa; phylum Arthropoda; class Malacostraca; order Decapoda; family Nephropidae; genus Homarus; species Homarus gammarus. The sequence goes on along the minus strand of CAUDMG010003702.1, from coordinate 64,525 downwards.
ATAGGGGTTGGATGTAAACGGGGTCAATAGGCCTGGTGCAGTTTCCTCCATTATTATGTTAGTTTACAATGAGGTGCATCGCCCCCCACCTCTACCCCAAGTTACTTCACCCAAAAATTTACCGCCAAAGCTTTATCTGGATGGAGGAAAGTTAGATTAGGTTATGCTTCGTTATTCCCCTTTTGCTTAGAACTTTAGATGAACAATATTTTGGTAGTTAGTGGGCTAAGAACATAAGAACATTAGAATGGAGGAAACTGCAGCAGGCCTATTGACCCATACTGGGCAGTTCCGTTTACACCCAACCCCTATCGCTCATATATCCATCCAATCTATGTTTGAAGCTATCCAGCGTGTTCGAGTTAATGATGATGTTTGGTAACTTGTTCCACTCATCCACTACTCTATTTCCAAACCAATGTTTACCTATCTCGCACCTAAATCTAAATTGATCTAATTTAAAACCATTGTTAAGAGTTCGCTCCTGGTTGGATAGTTTGAGTACCATTGTTATATCACCTTTGTTTAGCCCTGACTTCCATTTATACACCTCTATCATATAGCCCCTCACTCTACGTCTCTCGAGGGAGTGCAAATTAAGATGCTTTAACCTGTCTCTGTACTCAAGGTTCCTAATGCCCGGGATTAGTCTTGTCATTCTCCCTCATGTATGCTTTCTAGCCTAACCTAGCTTTATGTAACGCTGACTTAACCTAACAACCCCCAGAGTTAACGTAACTTGTTGGGAGATATTATTCAGGTGAACTGAGAAATACTCATTAACCTACCTACCTCCAGCCGTGACGACACTCAGGTTACCCTTCTCTCCTCCAGCCCACCACCCTTTTCTCTCTCTCTTTGTCTGAGCGTGCGGGCTGGTATGGGCGTAGTGGGCGGTGTGGGCGTGCGGACTGGTATAGGCGTGGTAGGCGGTGTGGGCGTCCGGGCTGGTGTGGTCGTGGTGGGTGGTGTGGGCGTGGTGGGTGGTGTGGGCGCGGCCATGCGGTATGCGGTGCATCTCTATGATGTAACCTTCTGGAGTGATGACGCGATGTACCTCGGCCGGATACCCTCGAGCCTGGATCAACTGCGCCTGTACGGTACACGAGAGGTCAGGCCAGGTCAGGTCAAGACAGTGTTATAAGAACATAAGAAGAACATAAGAACATAAGGAGTCTGCAATAGGCCGGTTGGCCAGTGCATGGCAGCCCCTGTCGAGAGTTACTACCACTCTCTATCATCCATGAATCTATCTAGCCTCATTTTAAAACTTTCCAGCGTTCCAGCACTTACTACAAAGTTGCTAAGCTTGTTCCACTCGTCCACCAACCTATTTGTAAACCAGTTCCTTCCTATCTCCCTCCTAAACCTAAACTTATCCAACTTAAATCCGTTGCTACGAGTCCTATCCTGCTCGGATATTATAAGAACTTTATCTATATCGTCTTTATTGATTCCTTTCACCCACTTAAATACTTCTATCATATCTCCCTGCACTCTTCGTCTTTCTAGGGAATGCAAGTGTAGTTTCTTTAACCTATCTTGATATGGAAGGTTTCTAAGTCCTTGAATCATTTTCGTCATTCTTCGCTGCACCAACTCTAGTGAATTATACTAAACGTCATCTAACGTGATAGCAAATAATAATCAAATCTACTAATGATACACACAAAAAGTCAATTTATAAATATCACCTGGAGATTAGGCACCCTAACTTACTTCACCTGATAATTAAACAGTTTAACGCTACCTGGCATGGTTAGGTTAGGTAACATTATATCATGTAACTTTAGGTTAAATTGTGTTACATAAGAACATAAGAATGAAGGAAACTACAGTAGGCCTATTGGTCCATACTAGACAGTCCCGTTTACACCCAACCCCTATCGCTCATATATCCGTCGAACCTATGTTTGAAGCTATCCAGCGTATTCAAGTTAATGGTGATGTTTGGTAACTTGTTCCACTCATCCACTACTCTATTTCCAAACCAATGTTTACCTATCTCGTGCCTAGATCTAAATTTGTCTCATTTAAGACCATTGTTACGAGTTCGCTCCTGGTTGGATAGTTTAGCCCTGACTTCCATTTATACACCTCTATCATATCGCCCCTCACTCTACGTCTCTCGAGGGAGTGCAAATTAAGATGCTTTAACCTGTCTCTGTACTCAAGGTTCCTGATGCCCGGGATTAGTCTTGTCATTCTCCTCTGAATTCTTTCTAGGGATTCTGTATCCTTTCTGTAGTACAGTGACCAGAACTGAACAGCTTAATCAAAGTGAGGTCTCACAAGCACCAGATATACTGTCGTTTTAAGATGGCCTCGCTAGTCTTGAAATTAACACTCCTTTGTTTGAACCCAAGTACTTTATTAGCCTTGTTTCGAGCAAATACACATTGTTTACAAGCCGTCAGTTACGATTGGCACGCTCCTACTCAAAGAAAGAATGCCTTCAGCAATGTGTCTGCGAGTGCGACCACTACAGCTTAAAGCTCAGCTGTTATTTAAAAACGCAGGACGAACATATTATTATCATCATCATCACCATTATTATTATTATTATTATTATTATTATTATTATTATTATTATCATCACCATTATTATTATTATTATTATTATTATTATTATTATTATTATTATTATTATTCTAGGCGATGACGAATTGACAATTAAATAGTTTTAGTCTACCATTAAATCGTCCCAACTCTCTTTCACGGTGTCTGGGAGACTGACCTAAAAACATCAACTCACATTTTACGTTTAATCTTCGTATGATTCCCAGTAAGGGCTAATAGGCCCGCTGTAGTTTCCTCCATTCTTATGTTCTTAAAATCGAGGTAAAGCATCTCATAATCGTTGTCCGTCATCCACTCCTTCGAAAACAGTTGAAAATAATGCTCATAGATTTTCATACATGAACGCCCACTTGTTAAGCCATGTTGGGAATCACTGACACAACTTGTGCTTCTCCAGGTGATTTCGAATAGAGTTTGAAACTATTACTTCTAGCAATTTGCCTACAACTGATGTTGAACTGATTGGACGTTAGTTAGAGGACAGTGATCTATCTCCCTTCTTGTAAATCGGTATAACATTCGCTATCCTCCAGGATTAAGCTCTTCCTTGCATTCCTTTAATTAGGTTATGTTACATTGTGTCACTCTAGCTTAGGTTAGGTTAGGTTAGGACGCTTTACTCCCCCCCCCCCCCGAGTTCTACTTACCGTGGTGAGATGTGTGTGAGGATGTACTCCAGACGTCCTTCTGTGGCGGGAGTGAGGAGGCAGTGGCGGAGGGGCGGCTGAGTCCTTTTCCCTCCCTGGCAGCATCACCGTCGCCACCGCCGCCACCGCTGCCACAGCCGCCACCGTAAACAGCACATATCCTAAACACCGGAACATCCTCCCTGGGGCGGCTTTATCCTCACTGTGAAAAGAAATGAGTAGATTGAGAGGAGCTTGGAGGATTATGGCTTACTGAGAGAGAGAGAGAGAGAGAGAGAGAGAGAGAGAGAGAGAGAGAGAGAGAGGTACTCCTACAGTCCTTCTCTTGTAACAATAAACATAAGTTACACCACTTGTTGCTGGGAGGAAGAACATGACAAACACTTTATATCAGATACTACTGTATGCTAGACTGTACCGACCACGAACTATGACACAACACTCACACAAGGAAACGAAATAACCCGGTGGTCATCGTCAAGTGGGTGTCAGGATGTAAACGTACAGTCCCCTTCACTAGTGCCTTTACATGGGCTCGTCATATAAACATTCCACAAATCATTATCATTGAAATATTTGTTTTGATATTGTTTTACTTTGATTCCAGTGTTTCTCAAAGTCCCACAACGCATTCCTCCCTTAGCGATCCCAGGCTCTTCCAAATAAGAACATAAAAACATAAGAAAATAAGGAGTCTGCAATAGGCCGGTTGGTCTGTGCATGGCAGCTCCTGTCGAGAGTTACTACCACTCTCTATCATCCATGAATCTATCCAGCCTTCTTTTAAGACTTTCCAGAGTTCCAGCACTTACTACAAAGTTGCTAAGCTTGTTCCACTCGTCCACCACCCTATTTGTGAACAAGTTCCTTCCTATCTCCCTCCTAAACCTAAACTTATCCAACTTAAATCCGTTGATACGAGTCCTATCCTATCCAAGTTTAGTTTCTTTAACCTATCCTGATATGGTAGGTTTCTAAGTCCCGGAATCATTTTTGTCATTCTTCGCTGCACCGACTCCAGTGAATTGATATCCATTCCATAATAAGGGCACCAGAACTGAACCGCATAATCGAGGTGTGGCCTGACTAGCGCAAGATATAGTTGCAATAAGACTTCTGCACTCTTGTTACTTTCACTTCTGGATATAAAACCTAAAAAAATCCTCCTCAACATGATCGAATAAATTATTTACATCATTGGTTATACTGTATTTTATTTTTTCAATAGTAATTATTGAAATACAGTTAGTCTACAAAACATAACAATTATAGTCTAAAGGTGATTATTTGACCAAAAAATTCAATAAGAAAAACCAACAACTTTGATTTCAGAATTATAACTATTATAATCAGACTTCTATTCGAATTGTACAACATTAATGAGAACCTTAATCCTCGTGCTGAGAAACTAAATGAGAAAATCAAGGAACATCAAGTCAATTTTGCTCGAAGATCGTGGCGCCCCGCTCACGAATGTTGATACGTTCTCTTTTTTTCGTCAAAATATTCGTAACAACACTGAAGACACATTCAACCAAGTATGTGGTCGGAAATGGCATAAGTACTTGCTGGGCTTCCATAGCTAATTGTTTATATTTGACACTGACTTGGGGGTCCAGCCTCATCAGTTGTTTTTTTGAGGCATGGATCAGTTTCACGCTGTCATCGTTTTGTAAGTCCATCAACTCGTCGATCTGATGAGCGTCCATAGCCAGACACTCATTATTTTAGCAGTTAAAAAGAAATGGTTGAGTAATCCAAGAGGGAAAGTTCAATTGTTTCAGATCGGTAAATCTGTCATTCAACTCAACATGCAGGTTGGAAAGATGTTCAGAGATGATCCGGATTTGCCGAGTTGCGTGAACTGGCACAGATTATTCTTTAAGATCTGGGCCCTAAAAAAGTTCAGTTTGTTTATAAAACCACAGATTTTGGTTTTGCAGTCCATGAGATTTTTTTTCACCCTGTAGTTTCTTATTTATAGCGCCCACCAGACATCAGATAAGTGTAGTTGACCTGGTACTCACTAGATGGTAGCAAACAGCGTCTGGCGCGGTTTTCAAGGACGGAGAACTATACATAATCCTCCCCAATTCTTCCCCTTGGACTTGAGATCCCCCCCCCCCCCCCGCGGGTCCAAGTGGCTGAGGCAAGACAAAGACAAATGTCATCTCTGTCCATTGTATACCTTACCATCACTCTTGAGGACACGTTGTTTTTGTTATCCTTTGTGATATATATATTTTTTTTACCTTCTTTTGTCTTATTTTTTTTTTGTTCACAACTGCCAGTCATTACTACCAGTACCCTCTGCTCCGAACGACACCTGTAGGATCCTCCGTCATATCAAAAATCGATAATTTTATGCCTTGAAACACTCTGACGCGTCCTTACGTCGAGTAAAAACTGTTTCAAGTTGAGTGGCGGCTCGTGAAAAATAAAATGGAGGGACTGCAAGCCTCACACCGAGTCCCCACCAAACAATAAGCATAGAAAGCAGAATAAAGTATTTGCCTCGTCACAACCACAGAGCCATTCACATTTCTGATAAACACTGATGTTAAACTGGCGTGTATATTCTTTGTTCCTGCTTGTACTGTTCTGAAATTCCATGCCGCCTTTCAACCATTACGCCACACAGGTCGACACAGTCCTCCGCTGCTCTGTGTCGCCTGCGTCTCAGTGTGTTTCTAAGCTAAGGCGATGCGGACATGAGTATTGGAACAGTGTTGAGTCAAGTCTGTGTGGAAGTAAACAGATCTAATATTTCCTCGAGTAAATTTGAAACTTGGAAATGAGGTGGACGCCATTCCCCGAGTCTTATTAGTGCCTGTAATATGCATCAATTCCTTAGGATAAAAGAGATTTTCGGCTGTAATTTAGTTTGACTCAACCTAACCTAATCCAATCTAATCTAACCTAACTTAATATAACCATTACCCAATCTAATCCAACCTAGCATAATATAACCTAACCTAACCTAACCTTACCTAACCTAACCTAACCCAACCTAACCTAATTCAATCTAATCTAACCTAACTTAATATAACCATTACCCAATCTAATCCAACCTAGCATAATATAACCTTACCTAACCTAACCTAACCTTTACTCACCTTATCTAACCTAACCTTTCCTAATTTAACCTGACCTAACACAAATCACTTAAGTCTTTTAACTATATCAGTATTTATTATTATATTCTTAATTTCAAGTTCCTCCAACAAAGGTCAAGTTAACAGGTCAAAACCTAAAGAAGTCAATAAATATATGAACATTATTAACTTATTCCCACCACCACATATGGACATAAAATAAAACAAATAACAATAATAATACGACAAGATGTTTGGAAGTGGCTGAGTAAGGACTGAAGGTACAACAAGATCACACTAAATCAATATCAAGCAAAACAAATCTCAATAGTCAACTCCCAAAACCAGAGAGAGAGAGAGAGAGTATACTACTTAACTTAAGACAGCTCTGCCTAGACTGACTAGTGTACCAGTAGGTCACCGACGTCACCTCTCTACCGCCAAATACTGACGTAACTTCCCGTCCACACTGCTGCTGACATCCTGCGTTATCACCTCTACACCCCCTCTACCTCTCTCCCTCCCGAGTACACTCATCCGCCTCTACCGCCGTGGACCTCCCCGAGTGTTGATGTTGCCGTCCACACCTTCCCTGGTCGTAAATCCACCCAACTGCGGTATGTGCTCAAACTTAACTGCCTTGAGCAGATTGGTGATGTCGCCTCTTCTCTCACGACCTCCCTCCCTCATATCCTCGTCTACTGTGATGGGTCTGTCACCAAGCTGAGCTGCGCTGGGGCAGCTGTGTGGATTCCTGAGCGCTAGGCCTGCAAGAAAATCAGGGTCCACGACTGGGCCTCCTCCACTGACACTGAAAGCATAGCCATCCTCGCGGGCATTCATGAGGGGGCGACCTATGCTCGCACTGAACGCCGGAACCTCCTTAAAATCAGTGACAGCACTTCTGCGTTAGCGAGGCTAAAATTACCCTCCCCCTCCTCCCCTGCCGTACAACACACCCTAGCCGCCGTCGCCAGGCTAGAACAAACTGATGACATCCGTGTCAAGTTTATTTAGATCCCGTCACATATAGGAATAACTGCCTGTGACACTGTTGATCGACTTGCCAAAGAAGCGACACAAGAAGAAGATATTGAAGCCACCCTCGCCCTCTCCCTGAATCATCTCAAATCTCGCATACACGCCACACAACGAGAAGTATTCGACGTAAAATGGACACACCTGAAACAACGGGGCAGCGTCACACTATGCCACTGACGCTGTAACCGGTGACTCCAACCGCCACTGCAAAGAGTATCAATCTCTGACTCGATATCAACAGATTATGTACACGAGACTGCGCCTAGGGTACAGGTACTTATGGGAGTACATTGGCAACCCTGAGCCTGGCCGCACTGTTTGTAAACTTTGTGGCCAACCCGACTCTCACACCCTCTCTCACTACATCCTCACTTGCCCTATGACCTCCTCCTACAGGTCCCCAGCCGTTACCAACACCTCTTCCCTCCCTGACCAGATATCCCTCCTCCTAGTCACAGGCCTGGCATTTGATATTATTAGGGACCTGCCACGCTTTGCCATAAACAGATGAATTGTACCGGGAATTTTCCCCCCCATACACTCATCATTCTGTCACTTTGTGTAACTTGCTGACAAAACCCATGACCCTTCTGGCTTCCACGCCCTTAATGCATGAGTCATAAAGGCAAGCATGAACTTAGCATGCTTCCCAGTTGGGCACTGTAAACGCTTCTGCGCTTCACCTTGCACAGGATGTAAGGGGGTGCCCAATAAACTAGCCCTCTCCGGGTCAATCTGTGTAATCTGTAACATATCCTGATTGGCCAAAACGTAAACTTTATCTAAATTACCCTACTGACATTAATTCCACTAATCTAACCTATATACAAACATAATACAATAAATACACAATGTAATAAAACAAATTTAATACATAAACGATGACTCAGTCAGTGTGGGCGAGTCATGAGCGACACTGCTCGAGCCAACCACACACCATCCGTACCAACGGATTTCATACCCAGAACAGAAAGTTATGGCTGACACTCATAACACCCAGCCTGACCTCGCTCGAGGAAAGTTTACGGCAAATTTGCTCCTGGGTTTAACCAGACAGTTTACCATGTCTAGTGCTGGCTGGGAACATCTCTGTGCCTCTCTGAAGGCTGAGCTTGAGAAGGTTAGGGACGAAACTGTGAGGTTGAAGGAAGTGGCTGAGAGGCTGAAGGAGGAGCGAGTGTGAATGACGATGACACAAACCAGTGGACGGTAATGAAGAGAGGGGCGACAGGGCTGGTGGTGAGGAAGGCATAAATAGCAGCTAAGTGTTCAAACTCTTTTAGTTCTTTGGAGGACGAAATGGATGGTAAGACAGTTAAGGACAAGGCTGACAAGGAAGGTTAAGAAAATCTTAATTGTTGGTGATTCGCAGGTAAGGTGCCTGGATCGAGCCTTTGGTAATAAGGACAGAAATGGGAGGATGAGAGTGTGTTTGCCAGGAGCTGGGGTGGGGGATAGAGTTGACAGGATGGACAATATCTTGTCTGGTAATGGGAACAAACCCATCATCTGCCTTAGTGCAGGAGGCAATGATATTGGCCGGTGTAGGAGTGAGGAGCTTCTTGATAGGTTCAAGGCAGCTATAGAACGTATTAGGTCGAAGGGAGGGATCCCTATCATATGTGGTGTCCTGCCTGGAAGGTGAGTTGGCAATGAATAGTTGTCAAGGGCTGTTGGTGTCAACGGCCGTCTTGACAGATATTTCAAGTCAACTGGGACAACTTTTACGGCGGAAGGGACCTTTATGCTAGGGATGGGTACATTTGTCTTAGGATGGGGTGGCAACAATGGCTAGCTCTCTCGAGAGGGCAATTCAAAAGATGTCGAAGTCTTTAAACTGCTAGGGGAACGTGAAAGCATGAGGGTCGAGGAGACTGCAGTGGGCATGGGTAGACAAAGCGAAATTTTACAGAGAAATCGTGTTAGGAATGATGACAAAACTAAATTAGTCAGAGTTAAACCCAAAATGCGACAAAGAGAAGATTCATATCACGACTAACTTAAATGTCTACTACGCGAACAGTAGGAGTATGAGAAATAAAATGATTGAAATCAGGGCGTTGGTATCTACTGAAAAAAATCGGTATAATAGTATTCACCGAAACATGGATTATTTTAGACTCACGTGAGTTACAGGTCAAATATAAAATTAAAGGTTATAAATTATTTCATACTGATAAGAAGATAAGAGAAATCTATATCAGGGAAAATTTGAAGTGTGGAATCAATAAGGAAGTTAGAACTGAACTGAATGAACTAGTCGTAATGTATATAGGACTGATCATATATATTATATTGGGTTAGAGTAGTGAAACCCAATTGTCTGTTTCTCCTTTTATTGAGGAACTGCTGTTGATACAATTCCAGAGTGAAAATCAACCGTAACTTAATCACTGCAGCTATGAGTGTTAAGAGAAGGACGGGCTATGTAAATAGACCGTTTAATCACGTCCTTCTTGGGTGAGAGATTGAGTAGTAATGCCTGCTTAAATGTGGCCAGAAAGGCCAGCAAGTAATGCCTTAACCCAGCATAATATGACGCGGTTTCCCATGGGCACGCCTTATCACGTGCTCTGAACATGTCACCTCATAGCCAGTGGAAAGTTACAGGGGATGAATCAGAATATAAATCAAATGTAATTAACCTATTTATATAATCTTTCTGTTGATGAAACAGGGGCCATTTCATGAATACAAAAACAATTTGGCTAGAATTAACTGATGGTAGGGAAAATTAATCATGGGAGTAATATATTGACCTCCTAATCTTGGTAAAGTTGAAGGCAACTTACTTGGGATGAAATACACACACACACCCACACACACACACACACGCACGGAATCAATAAACAGTATCATGCCAACTGCAAACACCAACAGGAGGTAACTAACACAGTGGTACAATAACACAAAAAGTACAACAAGTTCCCACAAGTTCAATTATATTTCCAAAATTATACCCCAGTCGCCCCCAGACACCAGACCAGGGATTAAGTTGAGTGACATACTCTAAACACCCTCTGAGTATCACACGGCATGCTGTTAACCTTTCGTAATGAGGTCCTGTAATGTTTCCAGGTGGACCTCTTGTTCTACTATCACCACATACACATTGTTAGTGGCATATTGGTAGAGCTTTTTTGGTTTAGCTAAAAAATTATTGAAAAGTTAGATACAACTTTCATATTTTGTTTTTCTTCACAGGAACCACGACTTCGGTATTGAGGATGAGGTGACAGGGTGACCAGGTGACGGGGTGACCAGGTGACGGGGTGACCAGGTGACGGGGTAACCAGGTGACGGGTGACCAGGTGACGGAATGACCAGATAACGGGGTCACCAGGTGACGGGGTGACCAGGTGACGGGGTAACCAGGTGACGGGTAACCAGGTGACGGAACGACCAGATAACTGGGTGACCAGGTGACGGGGTGACCAGGTGACGGGGTGACCAGGTGACGGGGTAACCAGGTGACGGGTGACCAGGTGACGGATGACCAGGTGACGGAATGACCAGATAACAGGGTGACCAGGTGACAGGTGACCAGGTAACAGTTGACGGGGTGACCAGGTGACAGGCGACCAGGTGACGGGGTGACTAGATGACGGGGTGACCAGGTGACGGGGTGACTAGGTGACGGGGTAACCAGGTGACAGGTGACCAGGTGACGGGGTGACCAGGTGACGGGGTAACCAGGTGACGGGTGACCAGGTGACGGAATGACCAGATAACGGGGTCACCAGGTGACGGGGTGACCAGGTGACGGGATAACCAGGTGACGGGTAACCAGGTGACAGAACGACCAAATAATTGGGTGACCAGGTGACGGGGTGACCAGGTGACGGGGTAACCAGGTGACGGGTGACCAGGTGACGGGTGACCAGGTGACGGGTGACCAGGTGACGGAATGACCAGATAACGGGGTGACCATGTGACAGGTAACCAGGTAACAGTTGACGGGGTGACCAGGTGACAGGCGACCAGGTGACAGGGTGACTAGATGACGGGGTGACCAGGTGACGGGGTGACTAGGTGACGGGGTAACCAGGTGACAGGTGACCAGGTGACGGGGTAACCAGGTGACGGGTAACCAGGTGACGGGTAACCAGGTGACGGAACGACCAGATAACTGGGTGACCAGGTGACGGGGTGACCAGGTGACGGGGTGACTAGGTGATGGGATGACCTAAAACTATATCTTGTGCTTGTCAGACCTCACTTGGATTACGCAGTTCAGTTCTGGTCACCGTACTACAGAATGGATATAGAATCTCTAGAAAGAATTCAGAGGAGAATGACAAGACTAATCCCTGGCATCAGGAACCTTGAGTAAAGAGACAGGTTAAATCATCGTAATTTGCACTCCCTCGAGAGACGTAGAGTGAGGGGTGATATGATAGAGGTGTATAAATGGAAGTCAGGGCTAAACAAAGGTGATATAACAAAGGTACTCAAACTATCCAACCAGGAGCAAACTGTTAACAATGGTTTTAAATTAGATAAATTTAGATTTAGACGCGAAATAAGTAAACATTGGTTTGGAAATAGAGTAGTGGATGAGTGGAACAAGTTACCAAACATCACCATTAACTCGAATACGCTGGATAGCTTCAAACATAGGTTGGATGGATATATGAGCAATAGGGGTTGGGTGTAAACGGGACTGTCCAGTGTCCAGTATGGGCCAATAGGCCTGCTGCAGTTTCCGCCATTCTTATGTTTTTATGGCCAGATGAAAGGTTAACCAGGTACGGGGGTGACCAGATGAGGGGTTAACAAGGCGAGTGTGTGAGACGGGGGTGACCAGACGAGGGGTTAACAAGGTGAGTGTGTGAGACGGGGGGTGACCAGATGAGGGGTTAACAAGGCAAGTGTGTGAGACGGGGGGTGACCAGATGAGGGGTTAACAAGGCGAGTGTGTGAGACGGGGGGTGACCAGATGAGGGGTTAACAAGGCGAGTGTGTGAGACGGGGGTGACCAGATGAGGGGTTAACAAGGTGAGTGTATGAGACGGGGGTGACCAGATGAGGGGTTAACAAGGCGAGTGTGTGAGACGGGGGTGACCAGATGAGGGGTTAACAAGGCGAGTGTGTGAGACGGGGATGACCAGATGAGGGGTTAACAAGGCGAGTGTGTGAGACGGGGGGTGACCAGATGAGGGGTTAACAAGGCGAGTGTGTGAGACGGGGGTGACCAGATGAGGGGTTAACAAGGCGAGTGTGTGAGACGGGGATGACCAGATGAGGGGTTAACAAGGCGAGTGTGTGAGACGGGGGGTGACCAGATGAGGGGTTAACAAGGTGAGTGTGTGAGACGGGGGTGACCAGATGAGGGGTTAACAAGGCGAGTGTGTGAGACGGGGGTGACCAGATGAGGGGTTAACAAGGCGAGTGTGTGAGACGGGGGTGACCAGATGAGGGGTTAACAAGGCGAGTGTGTGAGACGGGGGTGACCAGATGAGGGGTTAACAAGGCGAGTGTGTACGGAAGGCAGTATGGCTTCCCTCCTCACCAGTAATTTTCGCCCAAACCATTTTTTCCTCCGCTCTTCTCCGCCCTTAAAACTGATGGCAAAATGTTGTAGCTGTTTTTGCTACACACGCTTGGAATAGACCAGTTGAATAATGGCAGGCGAAAAACTGGTAAGTTTATGGTAATGAATCGAGGGAAATATTGCAGGTAAAGTTAATTAGTTCACATATACACCTGTTGATGGACACGTGAGAGATTGGATAATAATTAGAGGATGTTCTCTACCCTCTCTCAGTGTTCTCTACCCTCTCTTAGTGTTCTCTACCCTCTCTCAGTGTTCTCTACCCTCTCTTAGTGTTCTCTACCCTCTCTCAGTGTTCTCTACCCTCTCTCAGTGTACTCTACCCTCTCAGTGTTCTCTATCCTCTCTCAGTGTTCTCTAACCTCTCTTAGTGTTCTCTACCCTCTCTTAGTGTTCTCTACCCTCTCTTAGTGTTCTCTACCCTCTCTCAGTGTTCTCTACCCTCTCTTAGTGTTCTCTACCCTCTCTTAGTGTTCTCTACCCTCTCTCAGTGTTCTCTACCCTCTCTTAGTGTTCTCTAACCTCTCTCAGTGTTCTCTAACCTCTCTCAGTGTTCTCTACCCTCTCTTAGTGTTCTCTACCCTCTCTTAGTGTTCTCTAGCCTCTCTCAGTGTTCTCTACCCTCTCTTAGTGTTCTCTACCCTCTCTTGGTGTTCTCTAACCTCTCTCAGTGTTCTCTACACTCTCTCAGTGTTCTCTAACCTCTCTCAGTGTTCTCTACCCTCTCTTAGTGTTCTCTACCCTCTCTTAGTGTTCTCTAACCTCTCTCAGTGTTCTCTACCCTCTCTTAGTGTTCTCTACCCTCTCTTGGTGTTCTCTAACCTCTCTCAGTGTTCTCTACACTCTCTCAGTGTTCTCTACCCTCTCATAGTGTTCTCTACCCTCTCTCAGTGTTCTCTAACCTCTCTTAGTGTTCTCTACCCTCTCTTAGTGTTCTCTACCCTCTCTCAGTGTTCTCTACCCTCTCTTAGTGTTCTCTACCCTCTCTCAGTGTTCTCTACCCTCTCTTAGTGTTCTCTAACCTCTCTTAGTGTTCTCTACCCTCTCTTAGTGTTCTCTACCCTCTCTTAGTGTTCTCTACCCTCTCTCAGTGTTCTCTACCCTCTCTCAGTGTACTCTACCCTCTCAGTGTACTCTACCCTCTCTTAGTGTTCTCTGCCCTCTCTTAGTGTCCTCTACCCTCTCTTAGTGTTCTCTACCCTCTCTTAGTGTTCTCTACCGTCTCTTAGTGTCCTCTACCCTCTCTCAGTGTTCTCTACCCTCTCTTAGTGTTCTCTACCCTCTCTCAGTGTTCTCTACCCTCTCTTAGTGTTCTCTACCCTCTCTTAGTGTTCTCTACCCTCTCTCAGTGTTCTCTACCCTCTCTCAGTGTTCTCTACCCTCTCTTAGTGTTCTCTACCCTCTCTTAGTGTTCTCTAACCTCTCTCAGTGTTCTCTAACCTCTCTCAGTGTTCTCTACCCTCTCTCAGTGTTTTCTACCCTCTCTTAGTGTTCTCTACCCTCTCTTAGTGTTCTCTAACCTCTCTCAGTGTTCTCTACCCTCTCTTAGTGTTCTCTACCCTCTCTTGGTGTTCTCTAACCTCTCTCAGTGTTCTCTACACTCTCTCAGTGTTCTCTACGCTCTCTTAGTGTTCTCTACCCTCTCTCAGTGTTCTCTACCCTCTCTCAGTGTTCTCTACCCTCTCTCAGTGTTCTCTAACCTCTCTCAGTGTACTCTACCCTCTCAGTGTTCTCTACCCTCTCTCAGTGTTCTCTACCCTCTCTTAGTGTTCTCTACCCTCTCTTAGTGCTCTCTATCCTCTCTTAGCGTTCTCTTCCCTCTCTCAGTGTTCTCTACCCTCTCTCAGTGTTCTCTACCCTCTCTTCGTGTCCTCTACCCTCTCTTAGTGTTCTCTACCCTCTCTCAGTGTTCTCTACCCTCTCTTAGTGTTCTCTTCCCTCTCTCAGTGTTCTCTACCCTCTCTTAGTATTCTCTACCCTCTCTTAGTGTTCTCTTCCCTCTCTCAGTGTTCTCTACCCTCTCTTTGTGTCCTCTACCCTCTCTTAGTGTTCTCTACCCTCTCTTAGTGTTCTCTACCCTCTCTCAGTGTTCTCTACCCTCTCAGTGTTCTCTACCCTCTCTTAGTGTTCTCTACCCTCTCTTAGTGTTCTCTACCCTCTCTTAGTGTTCTCTACCCTCTCTCAGTGTACTCTACCCTCTCAGTGTTCTCTACCCTCTCTTAGTGTTCTCTACCCTCTCTTAGTGTTCTCTACCCTCTCTCAGTGTTCTCTACCCTCTCTCAGTGTCCTCTACCCTCTCTAGTGTTCTCTACCCTCTCTCAGTGTTCTCTACCCTCTCTCAGTGTTCTCTACCCTCTCTTAGTGTTCTCTACCCTCTCTCAGTGTTCTCTACCCTCTCTCAGTGTTCTCTACCCTCTCTCAGTGTTCTCTACCCTCTCTCAGTGTTCTCTACCCTCTCTCAGTGTTCTCTAACCTCTCTCAGTGTACTCTACCCTCTCAGTGTTCTCTACTCTCTCTCAGTGTTCTCTACCCTCTCTTAATGCTCTCTAACCTCTCTTAGTGTTCTCTAACCTCTCTCAGTGTTCTCTGCCGTCTCTCAGTGTTCTCTACCCTCTCTTAGTGTTCTCTACCCCCTCTTAGTGTTCTCTATTCTCTCTCAGTGTTCTCTACCGTCTTTTAGTGTTCTCTACCCTCTCTTAGTGTTCTCTTCCCCCTCTCAGTGTTCTCTACCCTCTCTTAGTGTTCTCTACCCTCTCTCAGTGTTCTCTACCCTCTCTCAGTGTTCTCTAACCTCTCTCAGTGTACTCTACCTCTCAGTGTTCTCTACCCTCTCTTAGTGTTCTCTTCCCCCTCTTAGTGTTCTCTAACCTCTCTCAGTGTTCTCTACCCTCTCTCAGTGTTCTCTACCCACTCTTGGTGTTCTCTACCGTCTCTTAGTGTTCTCTACCCTCTCTTAGTGTTCTCTACCCTCTCTCAGTGTTCTCTACCCTCTCTCAGTGTTCTCTACCGTCTCTTAGTGTTCTCTACCCTCTCTCAGTGTTCTGTACCCTCTCTCAGTGTTCTCTACGCTCTCTCAGTGTTCTGTACCCTCTCTCAGTGTTCTCTAACCTCTCAGTGTACTCTACCCTCTCAGTGTTCTCTACCGTCTCTCAGTGTTCTTTACCCTCTCCTAGTGTTCTCTACCCACTCTTGGTGTTCTCTACCGTCTCTTAGTGTTCTCTACCGTCTCTCAGTGTTCTCTACCCTCTCTCAGTGTTCTCTACCCTCTCTCAGTGTTCTCTACCCTCTCTCAGTGTTCTCTACCCTCTCTTAGTGTTCTCTATCCTCTCTCAGTGTTCTGTACCGTCTCTCAGTGTTCTCTACCCTCTCTTAGTGTTCTCTACCCTCTCTCAGTGTTCTCTACCCTCTCTCAGTGTTCTCTAACCTCTCAGTGTACTCTACACTCTCAGTGTTCTCTACCCTCTCTTAGTGTTCTCTAACCTCTCTCAGTGTACTCTACCCTCTCAGTGTTCTCTACCGTCTCTCAGTGTTCTTTACCCTCTCCTAGTGTTCTCTACCCACTCTTGGTGTTCTCTACCTTCTCTTAGTGTTCTCTACCGTCTCTTAGTGTTCTCTACCCTCTCTCAGTGTTCTCTACCCTCTCTCAGTGTTCTCTACCGTCTCTTAGTGTTCTCTACCCTCTCTCAGTGTTCTCTACCCTCTCTCAGTGTTCTCTACCCACTCTTGGTGTTCTCTACCGTCTCTTAGTGTTCTCTACCCTCTCTCAGTGTTCTTTACCCTCTCCTAGTGTTCTCTACCCACTCTTGGTGTTCTCTACCTTCTCTCAGTGTTCTTTACCCTCTCCTAGTGTTCTCTACCCACTCTTGGTGTTCTCTACCGTCTCTTCGTGTTCTCTACCCTCTCTCAGTGTTCTCTACCCTCTCTCAGTGTTCTCTACCCACTCTTGGTGTTCTCTACTGTCTCTCAGTGTTCTCTACCCTCTTTCAGTGTTCTGTACCCTCTCTTAGTGTTCTCTACCCCCTCTTAATGTTCTCTACCCTCTCTCAGTGTTCTCTACCCTCTCTCAGTGTTCTCTACCCTCTCTTAGCGTTCTCTACCCTCTCTCAGTGTTCTCTACCCTCTTTCAGTGTTCTCTACCCTCTCTTAGTGTTCTCTATCCTCCCTCAGTGTTCTGTACCGTCTCTTAGTGTTCTCTACCCCCTCTTAATGTTCTCTACCCTCTCTCAGTGTTCTGTACCGTCTCTTAGTGTTCTCTACCCCCTCTTAATGTTCTCTACCCTCTCTCAGTGTTCTCTACCCTCTGTCAGTGTTCTCTACCCTCTGTCAGTGTTCTCTACCCTCTCTCAGTGTTCTCTACCCTCTCTCAGTGTTCTCTACCCTCTTTCAGTGTTCTCTACCCTCTCTTAGTGTTCTCTATCCTCCCTCAGTGTTCTGTACCGTCTCTTAGTGTTCTCTACCCCCTCTTAATGTTCTCTATCCTCTCTCAGTGTTCTCTACCGTCTCTTAGTGTTCTCTACCCTCTCTTAATGTTCTCTACCCTCTTTCAGTGTTCTCTACCCTCTCTCAGTGTTCTCTACCCTCTCTCAATGTTCTCTACCCTCTCTTAGCGTTCTATATTCTCTCTCGATTCTATGTCTGCCTACATGCCTGTCTGTATGCCTGTCTGTCTGTCTGTCTGTCTGTCTGTCTGTCTGCCTGCCTGTCAGCATTACTGTATGCCTGTCTGTCTGTCTGTCATTGTACGTTATACCAACACTAAACCTCTGATCTGGCCCATAAACACGAACAAAGCATCAGATACGTTCACTAAAACAAGACCATGTTAAGATTGAACCCCCCTGAACCCTCACCAAGATGAACCACTAAAATAGGTTCATCACACGTTAACACCTTACCATAACCAGGTTCATTTGCTCACCGGAAACCCAAAGCACAACATCCATCAGTAAGATCAGGAGAGACCGTTGGAATCATTGAGTTCATAGATAAAAAATAAAGAAAAAAGTTGAAACTCTGGCTTGATCTGGGGGTTTTTCTGAACTAAACAACTTTCTCTGTGTTAAAGTCTTACATAATTTTTCCTTTAAATTTCTTGTGAGTTTTTTTGGTTGAGTGAAGAGTTTTTGACATTTTCCAATTTTTCTTTTAAATATCCACTTTCTTGTTTTTTTTCTGTGGAAGATTGGGTGTTTGTTTTTAGTTCGTGTGTGTGTGTGTGTACATCATCATCTGTATGTGTGTAATGGCCCCTGTCTCATCAACAGAAGTATTTACATCCGATTTATATTCAGATTCTTCCTCTGTAACTTTCCACTGGCTATGAGGTGACATGTTCAATGCACGTGATAAGGTTTGCCCAAGGGAAGCTGCGTCATACTATGCTGAGTAAAGGAATAAAGTAGCCGGCTCTCTGGCCACCTAAAGCAGGCAGTAGTTTGATATCCTTGACTAGAGGAAGACGTTATTTGAGAGCCGCAGTGGATGGCTCCGTCTTCCCTCGAGGGGGAGCGACGTACCCATACCGTTCTCCCTCGATGGGTCACTACTCAGCAGTCACTCACATTAACTAATATCGAATGGACGTTGATCCACGTTTATATTACATAAACGCCGCCCTTTCTCATTCACTCATAAATAGTGGAACTTACGGTTGATATACACTCAGGAATTATAAACATAATACTTTTATATTAAAACAAGAAACTTCAATTGGGGTTTCGTTACCAAGAGCCCAATTATATTATATGTGTACCAACCTGGTTAACTGGGGAAATAACCAGCGTAACATGTGTATCAGAGCAGTACTGGACGAGTGAACACCGTATTGGGTAAGTCTCCAGCTGTTCATGACTCTGCTTGTATGTTTTTCTGTACACTGTCTCACTCACGAACGCTTCAGGAAACTCTCCCAGTGGAACAGATAATTATCTTGAGCGGGTTTTTAATACATACAGGAATAACCTGATTATAGCAGGACCCCTAACCTAACCTAACCTAAACCCGACTAAACCTAACCTTACTTAACCTGACATACTCTAACCTGAACTAACTTTACTATTCCTAATCAAACCTAACCTAACCTAACCCGACTTAATCTAACCTTAGTTAACTTACCCTAATCTAATAAGAACTAACCAAATGCGAACTAACCTAACGTAACAGGAGTGTGTGTGTGTGTGTGTGTGTGTGTGGTGCACTTATGTCAGTACGTTTGTTAGAAATAAAAGGTATTACGTAATGACAGTGATAAGAACTAGTGACACTTCCTATGGCAGGTGACTGGTGACTGACAGGTGACTGGTGACTGACAGGTAACTAGTGACTGACAGGTGACTGGTGACTGACAGGTGACTGGTGACTGACAGGTAACTAGTGACTGACAGGTGGCTGGTGACTGACAGGTGACTGGTGACTGACAGGTGACTGGTGACTGACAGGTAACTAGTGACTGACAGGTGGCTGGTGACTGACAGGTGACTGGTGACTGACAGGTGACTGGTGACTGACAGGTGACTGGTGACTGACAGGTGGCTGGTGACTGACAGGTGACTGGTGACTGACAGGTGACTGGTGACTGACAGGTGGCTGGTGACTGACAGGTGACTGGTGACTGACAGGTGGCTGATGACTGACAGGTGGCTGGCGGCTGACTGGTGGCTAGTGACTGACAGGTGGCTGGTGACTGACAGGTGACTGGTGACTGTCAGGTGGCTGGTGACTGTCAGGTGGCTGGTGACTGACTGGTGGCTGACTGGTGACTGACAGGTGGCTGGTGACTGACAGGTGACTGGTGACTGACAGGTGACTGGTGACTGACAGGTGGCTGGTGACTGACAGGTGACTGGTGACTGTCAGGTGGCTGGTGACTGACAGGTGGCTGGCGGCTGACTGGTGGCTAGTGACTGACAGGTGGCTGGTGACTGACAGGTGACTGGTGACTGTCAGGTGGCTGGTGACTGACTGGTGGCTGACTGGTGACTGACAGGTGGCTGGTGACTGACAGGTGGCTGGTGACTGACAGGTGGCTGGTGACTGATAGGTGACTAGTGACTGACAGGTGGCTGGTGACTGACAGGTGGCTGGTGACTGACAGGCGGCTGGTGACTGATAGGTGACTAGTGACTGACAGGTGACTGGTGACTGACTGGTGGCTGGTGGCTGACAGGCGGCTGGTGACTGATAGGTGACTGGTGACTGACAGGTGGCTGGTGACTGACAGGTGGCTGGTGACTGATAGGTGACTGGTGACTGACAGGTGGCTGGTGACTGACTGGTGGCTGGTGGCTGACAGGCGGCTGGTGACTGACAGGTGACTGGTGACTGACAGGTGGCTGGTGACTGACAGGTGGCTGGTGACTGAGAGGTGGCTGGTGACTGACTGGTGGCTGGTGGCTGACAGGTGGCTGGTGACTGAGAGGTGGCTGGTGACTGAGAGGTGGCTGGTGACTGAGAGGTGGCTGGTGACTGACTGGTGGCTGGTGACTGACTGGTGGCTGGTGACTGACTGGTGGCTGGTGACTGACAGGTGGCTGGTGGCTGACTGGTGGCTGGTGACTGACAGGTGGCTGGTGGCTGACTGGTGGCTGGTGACTGACTGGTGGCTGGTGACTGACTGGTGGCTGGTGACTGACTGGTGGCTGGTGACTGACAGGTGGCTGGTGACTGACAGGTGGCTGGTGACTGACTGGTGGCTGGTGGCTGACTGGTGACTGGTGACTGACAGGTAGCTGGTGACTGACTGGTGGCTGGTGACTGACTGGTGGCTGGTGACTGACAGGTAGCTGGTGACTGACTGGTGGCTGGTGACTGACAGGTGGCTGGTGACTGACAGGTGGCTGGTGACTGACTGGTGGCTGGTGACTGACTGGTGGCTGGTGACTGACTGGTGGCTGGTGACTGACTGGTGGCTGGTGGCTGGTGACTGACTGGTGGCTGGTGACTGACTGGTGGCTGGTGACTGACTGGTGGCTGGTGACTGACTGGTGGCTGGTGACTGACTGGTGGCTGGTGGCTGACTGGTGGCTGGTGACTGACTGGTGGCTGGTGACTGACAGGTGGCTGGTGACTGACTGGTGACTGACTGGTGGCTGGTGACTGACAGGTGGCTGGTGGCTGACTGGTGGCTGGTGACTGACTGGTGACTGACTGGTGACTGACTGGTGGCTGGTGACTGACTGGTGACTGACTGGTGGCTGGTGGCTGACTGGTGGCTGGTGACTGACTGGTGGCTGGTGGCTGGTGACTGACTGGTGGCTGGTGACTGACTGGTGGCTGACTGGTGGCTGGTGACTGACAGGTGGCTGGTGACTGACTGGTGGCTGGTGACTGACTGGTGGCTGGTGACTGACTGGTGGCTGGTGACTGACTGGTGGCTGGTGACTGACTGGTGGCTGGTGACTGACTGGTGGCTGGTGGCTGACTGGTGGCTGGTGACTGACTGGTGGCTGGTGGCTGGTGACTGACTGGTGGCTGGTGACTGACTGGTGGCTGGTGACTGACTGGTGGCTGGTGGCTGGTGACTGACTGGTGGCTGGTGGCTGACTGGTGGCTGGTGACTGACTGGTGGCTGGTGGCTGGTGACTGACTGGTGGCTGGTGGCTGACTGGTGGCTGGTGACTGACTGGTGGCTGGTGACTGACAGGTGGCTGGTGACTGATAGGTGGCTGGTGACTGACTGGTGGCTGGTGACTGACTGGTGGCTGGTGACTGACTGGTGGCTGGTGGCTGGTGACTGACTGGTGGCTGGTGGCTGACTGGTGGCTGGTGACTGACTGGTGGCTGGTGGCTGGTGACTGACTGGTGGCTGGTGGCTGACTGGTGGCTGGTGACTGACTGGTGGCTGGTGACTGACAGGTGGCTGGTGACTGATAGGTGGCTGGTGACTGACTGGTGGCTGGTGACTGATAGGTAGCTGGTGACTGACAGGTGGCTGGTGGCTGACTGGTGGCTGGTGGCTGACTGGTGATTGACCTTTCTCGGACAAGGGAAAGAGGGATGTGCTAACTAGGTCATTGAACTTTCTCTAAGGGCTTGTGTGTGTCAAGTTGTGTCGTCCCTGATGCCCAGTTCTCAGTCACCTTACCTTTCACAACCATTCTTTTTTGTGGCCACTGAACCTTTCACTCCCTAAGCTAAAATATGGTCATTTCTGGAGGAGTTTTTTCACATTTTTCTCGTCTCTCTCTCTCTCGTTGTCTCTCTCGCTCTCTCTCTCTCTCTCTAGCCTCTCCAAAGGTTGAGGTTGAGAAGGTTAAGGGTAAAAGTATTTGGTTGAAGGAAGTGATTGTGAGGATGGAGGAGGAAGAAGTGAGAGGGGGAAAGAGTGGAAATAACAAGACAGATCAGTTTTTATCAGCCGAGAATTTAAACACGATACCCGAGGCACCGACTCTATACAGAGAGAGTGAAGAAAATAGATTAAGTGAGAAAGTAGTGACTAGTAACGATGTTAGTAAACAAATTGATAAACTAAAGCCTAATAAGTCACCAGCTCCCGATGAGATACTTACCAGAGTATTAAAGGAATGTAAGGAAGAGCTTATGCCCTTAGTAAAGTTGTTTAACATGTCATTAAAAACGGCTGTAGTACTAGAATGCTGGAGGATAGCGAATGTGATAACGATTTACAAGAAGGGCGTTAGATCACTATCATCTAACTACAGTCCAATCAGTTAAACACCAGTTGTAGGCAAATGCAAACTCAATTCGAAATCACCCTGAGAAACGCAAATTGATCAATGATTCCCAGCATGGCTTCATAAGTGGGTTTCATGTCTGACAAATCTTTTATCATTCTTTTAAACTGTTTCCGAGTCAGTGGACGACGGACACGATTATGATGTGGTATATTTCGACTCTGGCAAAACCTTGGACAGGATCCCCCACGAAAGACTGATACATAAAGTGGAGGCTCATGGCATTGGAGATGTTCTAAGCAGTATAAGGGCGTGGTTATAGGACAGGAACCAGTGTCAGCATTAATAGCACTATTTATTATATACATAAACGACATAGATATCGGCGTAGACAGCAACATAAGTAAATTTGCTGACGACCCTAAAATAGGTGTGTAATTAAATCCGACGAGGACTCCGCAAAACTACAGGAAGATCTAAACATATTTTCTGCATGGCCTGAAAATTGGCAGATCAAATTCAATGTGGAGAAATGTAAAGTACTCAGTATAGGAGATGTAAACGGAGAAATCAGATACCAGATGAACAACGATGTTATAGAGAAATTCGACTGTGAGAAAGATTTAGGAGTAATAATAAGTAGAAATCTTAAACCAAGTCAACAATGTGGATTTCCTCGAAACAAGGCTAACAAAGTAGTTGGGTTCATACAAAGGAGTGTTAGTTACAAGACTAGCGAGGTCATCCTAAAACTATATCTTTTGCTTGTGAGACCTCACTTGGATTACGCGGTTCATTTCTGGTCACCGTACTACAGAAAGGATATAGAATCCCTTGAAAGAATTCAGAGGAGAATGACAAGACTAATCCCGGGCATTAGGAACCTTGAGTACAGAGACAGGTTAAAGCATTTTAATTTGCACTCCCTCGAGAGACGTAGAGCGAGGGGCGATATGGAAGTCAGAGCTAAACAAAGGTAATATAACAAAGGTACTCAAACTATCCAACCAGGAGCGAACTCGTAACAATGGTTTTAAATTAGACAAATTTAGATTTAGGCGCGAGATAGGTAAATACTGGTTTAGAATTAGTAGCTGATGAGTGGAACAAGTTACCAAACATCACCATTAACTCTAATACGCTGGATAGCTTCAAACATACAGTAGGTTGGATGGATATATGAGCAATAGGGGTTGGGTGTAAACGGGACTGTCCAGTATGGGCCAATAGGCCCACTGCAGTTTCTTCCATTCTTATGTTCTTATCTCTCTCTCTCTCTCTCTCTCTCTCTCTCTCTCTCTCTCTTTCTCTCTCTCTCTCTCTCTCACACACACACACACACACAGAACATGCATACAAACACACACACGTTATCTCGTAAACCTATAAACACACAGCGCCACACAGCTAAAGTTGACAATCTTTCTTCTCTTTATCTTCGCTGCAATGTTGCTTCACTCTCTCTCTCTTTTACAGGTACTTTAACGGGCAATGTTCGGTGGAGTTGGCATCCTGTGTACCGCCGGCAAAGCCGTGGGCTCGTAACACTCGTCTTGCCCGCGGTGCCCACCGTTTCTGTGGAATGCTCTGCCTTCTTCTGTGTTTCCATACTTATACAACTTGTCTCACTTTAAAAAGCTGGTTTTCCGGCATCTTTGTGGTGTACATTAAAATAACCTCTTTTTTTTTTCACCCCCCCAGGTTCCGTTGTGGGTCGTTCGACCTGTGCCCGGGTGGGCTAATCCCCGTAAAAAACACAAAAAAAAAACCCACATACACACACACAAATGTCACACTTATAAACTCACACACACACACACACACACACACACACACACACAAACACACGTATCTTACAAACAAACACAAAAAGGATGACATAACAACCAATTCAAATGTATTTTCTTACCTCATGGCTTCAAGTTGTGTGGGTCTCAGGTTGAAATTTGTTTAGCTATTAAATATTTGACTCGTTTAGGCCTTCCGAGGATGTTGCGACTTGTTAGGGTTCAAACACACACCTGGGTTGGCATTTGGATTTCAACAAGCGTGGGTTCAAAAAGAGTCACAAGCGTGGGTTCAAAAAGAGTCACAAGCGTGGGTTCAAACACTATATATTACTAGTATGGGTTCACGAGAGATGATTCAAACGTAGTGTTTCAGTCACTGTTCGAACTGAATCACACTCATTACTGAACACTTGACTGACTCTTTTGAATATCTGTAAGTCACCATTCGTTCACCAAGTACACAACGTAACTAGAATGTATTCCTCAGTCACATAAGAACAGCATATTAGCGCAGCATGAAGTTCGAGGGAAACAGCATTTACAGCACCAATGCAGCACAGACGATGAGGAAACACCAGGATGAGACGAACAGCACTATGAATCAGAGAAGACAAGTCAATTATCTGGAGAACCTCACACACTCACACACACCCGGGAACTAAACTGGTCTTACCAAATCGAGCTGTGGTGAACGAGTGAGTCAACTTAGACCAGGAGTGTGTGGACCTCACCTCACGAATGTCGGGGGGTGTCTGAGAAAGGTTGAGCAGGTACTTGTGGCTCAGCTAGATGGTGGGGAGGCCAGATGTTGGTAAGGGTGAACATCGTGGAAATTCATGATGTCGTGTGTGAATGAGAGAGGGAGGGGTGAGGGAAGGAGGTAGAAGTGGCTGGTAGTGGATCTCACGTATCTCTCTCTCTCCCGTTTTTCTTCTCTAGTTCAATTATTCTCCCTCTTCTTCCTTTTTATCTTAGTTTTGTCTTTACTTTTTCCCTATTTATTTCTCCTTGTTTCCTGCTCCTCTTTCTTTTCTTCAATTCCTTAATTTTTTTTTATTTCCTCTTCTTTATTTTTCCTGCCTTCTTCTTATTCCATTTCTGTTCTCCACCAACACCCACAGTTTTCCCTTCACTTTTCTTCTCGTTGTCTGATCTCTCCTCCTCCTCCTCCTCGTTCTGGATATACCTCGACCTCCCCTAACTTCTCTGTATGACACATCACCACTGGATAAAACGCCAATAGATAATTCGCCAGATAATCACTCGCCGACAGATAATACCCTCCTGAATACTTCGCCAAATCAACTATTCGCCCAAAAGACAACAACTCGCCCTTCCTAGATCATATTAACCGAAAATTTCAACAGAATTCTAAACATTTTTATAGATTAATAGCAAAACCTCATCAATTATAGTTGTTAAATAAAGATCAATTGAGTGAGTGAGTGTTAGGAGAACTTACTTCTTGCTTTAGTCAGTCTCTCTCTCTCTCTCTCTCTCTCTCTCTAGGTTAAATGAATAGTAACAATTATACATCGCAATGGTGTATAATAATCGTATTAAATAATGAGAGTTATTATGGCTTTCAAAATAACAATGGAGGTCTATTATTTCTTCATATTTATAATTATAGACTTGGCGCTGACTTACTGCAGAATATAAGAAACCCAAAAATATATAGACTTATTTAAATATATAGATGTGATGAATATATAGACATGCTGAAATAGATAGAAACACAGAAAATGAAAAAGAAATCGCCATTACGGTAATTCGCCATTGGATGTACCGTCAACTGGATAATTCGCCAGCATTGCAACACTATATCGTTGCTATATTTAACAATTCTTTACTTTCACCTACACGCCCACAAACCCACACCACGCCCACAAACACTCACCAGGCCACACACACTCACTAGGCTCACAAACACTCATGACGCCCACAACCCCACACCACGCCCACAACCCCACACCACACCTACAAGCCCACGCCTCACCTACAAACCCACACCCCACCTACAAACCCACACCCCACCTACAAACCCACGCCTCACAAACCCGCACCCCATCCACAAACCCACACCCCATCCACAAACCCACACCCCCACCTACAAACTCACACCCCACATACAAACCCACGCCTCACCTACAAACCCACACCCCATCTACAAACCCACACCCCACCTACAAACCCACGCCTCACAAACCCACACCCCATCCACAAACCCACACCCCACCTACAAACCCACACCCCACCTACAAACCCACACCCCACCTACAAACCCACGCCTCACAAACCCACACCCCATCCACAATCCCACACCCCATCCACAAACCCACACCCCACCTACAAACCCACACCCCACCTATAAATCTACGCCTCACCTACAAACCCACACCCCACCTACAAACCCACACCCCACCTACAAACCCACGCCTCGCCTACAAACCCACACCCCACCTACAAACCCACACCCCACCTACAAACCCACGCCTCACCTACAAACCCACACCCCCACCTACAAACCCACGCCTCACAAACCCACACCCCATCCACAAACCCACACCCCACCTACAAACCCACACCCCACCTACAAACCCACGCCTCACCTACAAACCCACACCCCACCTACTTACCCATGTCTCACAAACCCACACCCCATCCACAAACCCACACCCCATCCACAAACCCACACCCCACCTACAAACCCATATCCCACCTGTGAGGGAATTACTACACCCCATCAGGCCCCTCATGCACCATCTGTGAGGGAATTACTACACCACATCAGGCCCCTCATGCACCATCTGTGAGGGAATTACTACACCACATCAGGCCCCTCATGCACCATCTATGAGGGAATTACTACACCACATCAGGCCTCTCATAACACCATCTGTGAGGGAATTACAACACCACATCAGGCCCCTCATGCACCATCTGTGAGGGAAGTACTACACCACATCAGGCCCCTCATAACACCATCTGTGAGGGAACTAGTACTCCACGTGATGCCCCTCATAACACCATCTGTGAGGGAGTTACTACACTACGTGTCTGCTGTTCAACACCTCAGCTCACATGATCTACGTGTGTAAACATTAATCTGTATGTCCACTGTATATGTTCCTTTACCTTTCTCTAATGAAGGCTTTTGTTAAACCACCAATGTATGTAATAAGTCATTTATGTCCACTGTATATTTTCAGCCTTCGGGCTGCAAACTTTTTCAATAAACCGTTTATTATTATTATTATTATTATTTAAACCCACGCCTCACCTATAAACCCACACCCCACCTACAAACCCACACCCCACCTACAAACCCACGCCTCACAAACCCACACCCCACCTACAAACCCACACCCCATCCACAAACCCACGCCTCACAAACCCACACCCCACCCACAAACCCACACCCCACCTACAAACCCACGCCTCACAAACCCACACCTCATCCACAAACCTACACCCCACCTACAAACCCACGCCTCACCTACAAACCCACACCCCCACCTACAAACCCACACCCCACCTACAAACCCACACCCCACCTACAAACCCACGCCTCACAAACCCACACCCCACCCACAAACCCACACCCCATCTACAAACCCACGCCTCACAAACCCACACCCCACCCACAAACCCACACCCCACCTACAAACCCACACCTCACAAACCCACACCTCATCCACAAACCTAAACCCCACCTACAAACCCACGCCTCACCTACAAACCCACACCCCACCTACAAACCCACGCCTCACAAACCCACAGCCCACCCACATATCCACACCCCCCTACAAGCCCACAGCACTAGAGCCAGTTTTTACTTTGAAGCAATACGTGTCTCTTACTGCACCCTTTCACCCTATAATGATAGGTTCACTGAGACCGGTGTAGTACCTCCTGGCTAACCGGTACGTACGCCATATCCCCTTTCTACTTATTATGTATCTGAAGGTTATGTTACAGCGTTGAGGAGGAATAATGATTAAATAGGGGTTGTAGTGTTGATTATGGTATGGGGAATTGTTGTAAAGATAACTGTGTTAGTCACTGTGTAATAATAAAGTTAACAACAACAATAATAATAATAATAATAATAATAATAATAATAATATGTGTTAATTTAATATTATTGTTCATATTATTATTGTTATTATTATTATTATTATTATTATTATTATAATTATTATTATTATTATTCTTGTTGTTGTTGTTGTTGTTGTTGTTGTTGTATTCAAGAGCCTCACCGTCCAGACTCTTTAAGTACTCTTCACTAGTTATTAAATTCATAAAAAAATGCAAGATAAATTAATCCAACCTCGACATATCTTCACACAAGAGGTGATAATAGCTACTAGTAGAGCAGTGAGGGGCAGCACACACGAGCACCGCCTCTTATGTGATAACTAGCCACTCAGATCTCATGGCTGACGATAACCCCCCCCCTCCCCTCACCCCCAGTCTGATTAGCCAATGAGGTGAGAGGTACAGATCGCCAGGTAACTCAGAGGGATTAGATTACAAACAGCACAGGTGTATCCATTACTCGTTGTTAATTAAGTATTCCGGACAGGTGAGGTGAGTGGAGATGGATGATGAGTGGTGTTGTGTGTCATGAGGGAACTGTTTCTTACTCCCTCTCACTCACTTTTGTTACGCGCGCGCGAGCACACGCACACACACACACATTCCTACTACTACCACTACTTTGCTGTCACTCGGAATCGAGTATGACGATCATCCAGCTATAATACAATGATATGAGTTATTAGGGATGTCCCCTAGGTTAGTGAGTTCTGAGGTGACTAAAGGGACACATACGGGACCGGCAGCGTCGTTCACAGTTGTTGCATATGTGGAGGGCTCCATCTACTGCGGGAGGGGCGGTGGTAGCGTCTTTCCGGCGTTGGCGCTTGTCTGCTTCGGTTTGCAGTCGGGCTACTCGAAAGCATTGATACTGTCTCGTGCGGTGCTCCTCCAAGCGTTACGATGTGGAATAATCGACTCCCAGGTGAGGGGGTCGATTTGGCACTTTTTCAAGTTTGTCTTAAGACTATCCTTATACCTTTTCATTTGCCCGCCGGCGTTGCGTTTATTATTCGTTAGGTGACTGTAAAGTAACTGCTTTGGCAATCTACTGTCGTCCATGTTGGTAACATGGCCAGTCCAACGTAGTTGTTCATGGACAATGGTAGCCTCGATGTTCCTACAGTTGGTGTCAGCATGAATAATGGTATTTGTCCTCTTGTTTTCCCAGCGAATTCGGAGGATGGAACGTAGACTACGTTGGTGAAAGTTTTCAATTGTCTTGAGGCGCCTCCTGTATGTGACCCATGTCTGACTGTCATATAGCAGGGTGGGGAGGACCACTGCTCGATATACATGCAGCTTTGTAGACAATTTTAGCTCCCTACAGCTGAAGACACG
The DNA here is from genome assembly GCA_958450375.1 of Homarus gammarus. NCBI lineage: Eukaryota > Metazoa > Arthropoda > Malacostraca > Decapoda > Nephropidae > Homarus > Homarus gammarus. Next base: position 34,741 of record CAUDMG010003702.1, on the reverse strand, counting down.
ATTTCGGAGTCTGCCAAAGGCTTGAGATGCACATCTAATCCGATGCTGAATCTCTTCATCGATGTCAGCGGTGGTGGACAGGTGGGAGCCAAGATACCGAAAGTGGACAACATTAGAGAGGGTAGTACTGTTAAGCTGGATGGATGATGGAGGTGTGGCTAAGCCAGGGGCAGGCTGAAAGAGAATCTGAGTCTTACATACAATCACCTCAAGGCCGAAGTGTGCATACGCGTCTGCTTAGGTGTTCAGGATCTCCTGTAGTTCGTGTTCAGTATAAGCAACAAGGGTGAGGTCGTCTGCTTACTTAAGTTCAGTAATGGAAGCTGCCGACACCTTTGCTCTTGCTTGGAGTCGTCTTATGATGAAAAGACCCTCTTTCACCAGGAACTCGATGTTCACCCCGCTGGCTAAATTGGCAATGGCACGAGTAAGGAAAAGAGAGTTGGTGACAGTACACACACTTGTTTAACCCCTGTTTGGATGGGGAAGAACTCTGGCTGGGTGGAGTTGCCTCACAATGGCGATGAATTTTGGTGGGCAGCCAAAACGGCTGAGGGTCCACCGAGTCGCATGCCTTGGTTAGGTTGATGAAAGCCATGTACAGGTCACGACGCTGTTCTCTGTACTTTTCCTGTATCTGGCGGGCAGCAAAGATCATGTCGAGGTAGGGAACGAACATGCAAACAGCGATCACAAAGAAATTCGATTCCAGTTAAATTTTCAGGGCAGGCGTAAGGAAAATTCCACTAAAGTACCAGATTTCAGAAGGGCAAACTTTGACAGTTTAAAGAGGCAGCTGAGAGAGGGGGTGCCGCGCTTGGCCGTGAACCTAACACATGAATTCCAGCGTTACGTAATCACACATCAGAGGCAATTTTAGAGGAGGAAATTAAAATTTCTGATTACTATCCATTTTTGTCCCTTGCAGTACATACTTTCCTGAAAGAATTTATTCTAGTCTTAGCAAAGCCTGTTTTGGCTTGATAATATCTCAAAAAGTCCACTGAAATTATCAAGGTAAATGATCTGTTACGTAATCACACAACTTTTAACACTTGTTTTAGGGGAAAATGTACACCTTAAAAACCTGTGATTCTTGATAGTCAGCAATTTTCAGCAGGAATTGCATTTCAAAGTATAATTTATATGCAGATATGACAGAACAGGGTTTGGTAATTAAAAAAGCATTTAAAACAAAAAGTTTTGAGGACTTTCAAAATTTCACTATTGGGGTTACTTTTACATGGAATTCATGAACAGATGACACAGACCTGATAACGACATCTGAGACTGCCGAGTTCCACGTCAATTTAAATAATGAGTTACTTAATGCACAAAGGCAGAAAATACCATACAAAAAACTCAGATCAGACAACAATGACCCTAAATGGATAAATAATTATTTAAAGAACATCATTGGCCAAAGGAAGGCTATAGGTAGAAGGATAAAGCGTGGTGAAATTTACCTCCAGGATTATTATAAGATATTGGCGAGTAGGGTTAAAACCGAGATAAGGAAAGCCAAGAGGAATAATGAGGTAAGGATAGCAAGGGAGGCGAAAACAAACCCCAAAGGATTCTACCAAATGTATCAAACTAAAACACGAGGAAAGATTGGACCAATACGGTCAGATACCGGCGAGCTCACTGATAACGACGGAGAAATGAGCAATAATTTGAATAAATATTTTTCAACAGTTTTCACCACCGAAAATTTAAACATGATACCCGAGGCACCGACTCTATTCAGAGATAGTGAAAAAAACAAATTAAGCGAGATAGTAGTGACTAGTAACGATGTTAGTAAGCAAATAGACAAACTAAAGCCTAATAAGTCACCTGGTCCCGATGAGATATTTGCCAGAGTATTAAAGGAATGTAAGGAAGAGCTTAGTATGCCCTTAGCTTAGTTGTTTAACATGTCCTTAAAAACAGGTGTAGTACCAGAATCCTGGAGGATAGCGATTGTAATACCGATTTTCAAGAAGGGGAATAGATCACTATCCTCTAACTATCACCCAATCAGTCTCACATCAATAGTCGGCAAATTACTGGAAGCAATCATTTCAAACTCTATTCGAAATCACCTGGAGAAGCACAAGTTGATCAATGATTCCCAGCATGGCTTCACAAGAGGCGTTCTTGTCTAACTAATCTATTAACATTTTTTTCATCAGTTTTCGAATAGGTGGACGAGGGGCACAATTATGATGTGGTATATCTCGACTTTAGCAAAGCCTTCGACAGAGTCCCCCACGAAAGGCTAATTAGAAAGGTAGAAGCTCATGGCATCAAAGGTAACATCCTTAAATGGATTAGGACGTGGTTACAGGACAGGAAACAGCGAGTGAGCATTAAGGGCACTAAGTCCCATTGGAGCAATGTCACAAGTGGAGTTCCCCAAGGCTTAGTACTTGGACCATTATTATTTATATATACATAAACGACATAGACATCGGCATAGACAGCAAAATAAGTAAATTTGCTGATGACACTAAAATAGGACGTGTAATTAAATCTGACGAGGACTCCGCAAAACTACAGGAAGATCTAAACAAATTTTTCGAATGGTCTGAAAAATGGCAGATGAAATTCAACGTGGACAAATGTAAAGTACTCAGTATAGGAGATGTAAACAGGGAAACCAGATACCAGATGAACAACGATGCCATAGAGAAATCCGACTGCGAGAGAGATTTAGGAGGAATGATAAGTAGGAACCTTAAGCCAAGTAAACAGTGTGTTTTTGCTCGTAACAAGGCTAATAAAGTACTCGGGTTCATACAAAGGAGTGTTAGTTACAAGACTAGCGAGGTCATCCTAAAACTGTCTCTTGCTCTTGTGAGACCACACCTGGATTACGCAGTTCAGTTCTGGTCACCGTATTACAGAATGGATATAGAATCATTGGAAAGAATTCAGAGGAGAATGACGAGACTAATCCCGGGCATTAGGAACCTTGAGTATAGAGACAGGTTAAAGCACCTTACTTTGCACTCCCTCGAGAGACGTAGAGCGAGGGGCGACCTGATAGAGGTGTATAAGTGGAAGTCAGGGCTAAACAAAGGGGACATTACAAAGGTACTCAAACTATCCAACCAGGAGCGAACTCGTAACAATGGTTTTAAATTAGACAAATTTAGATTTAGGCGTGAAATAGGTAAACACTGGTTTGGAAACAGAGTAGTGGATGAATGGAACAAGTTGCCAAATACCATCGTTAACTCGAATACGCTGAATAGCTTCAAACATAGGTTGGATGCTTATATGAGCAATAGGGGTTGGGTGTAAACGGGACTGCCCAGTATGGGCCAATAGGCCCGCTGCAGTTTCCTCCATTCTTATGTTGTTCTTATGAGTCTATGAGTATTTATAATGTATGTCAAGGAAGCTGTTTGTTATGGGTGATCAGTGGTTTATTTGGCACTGTAGGTAAGACACAAGACTCCTCAATAGATAACAGTAAAATTATCATTCTTTACTCATCTTATTTCTTTATCTTCATTTATTGTCTTGGGTCTTTATCAACCTGTTTTTAGTCTTCTTTATGCATTGTCTCTATTCCCTGTCTAATTGTTATCGAGGGTTAGTTAGTGTAAGTGGTATTGTATATTGACAGATCAACACATCAAAACCCATCAGCAAACAATGTCATCACCCTGGGAAGGTAGCGGTGGCGCGGCGAAACTCAGAATGTAAACAAAACATCACATTCACAAACGGACAAATTTAGCATTCGCGACTGAATTAACGAATATTAACGAAAACAATTGGACTTCAACGACTCGTAGGGGGTAACGTGAAGAGTAATTGCTTATTTTTTGTGACGGTGACGCAGAAATAAGTAATGTAACGGGCGTTAAGAGCATTTCATTATCGGTCTCTCTCCTTGGACGAGTGAAAGGAGGTGAACCTCACCCAATAGCGGCCCAGGTTACAACACAACTCATCAACAACCAGTGGCAATTGAAGGTCGCTCCCATTATCGAGAGAGAGAGAAAGAGAGAGATTAAAAACAAAACAAATATCAAGAAACAGGAGAAAGACAGACAGACAGACAAAAAGAAACAGACCAACAGACAGAACTAGTACAGAGAGAAGCCAAAATCAAACAGAGGAAATAGACGCACAAAAAAAATGATTATCCATCATCGGCAACATTAAGTAAACAAAGGAACGCGACAAGTAATAAACAAGTAATAGAAGGATAACGATAAAAAAAAGAGAGAAACGTGGAGAAATAGAGGTAATAAATTGAAGAGAAAGATAATTAAGATGATGAATAAGCTAATAAGAAGGTAAAGGTAGATTAGATAAGAATGTTAAGATAAAAGATAATAATGTAAGGTGACAGATAACTGGGAGGAGTGTCACCTGATATTGGACCTGTGTGGTGTGGGTGTGTGTGTGGTAAAGTAGGTGACCTTACTTAACTGTAGTAGGGTTGTGTGGTTAATGTGTGGTAGGTGACTGTCCTAAACTGTAGTAGGGTTGTGTGGTTAATGTGTGGTAGGTGACTGTACTTAACTGTGGTAGGTACTCGGTATAGCGTGGTAGGAATCCTTTCATCACAGACTCATCAAGCTATCAGTTCCATTCCTCCCCTCCTCATGGACTACGATCAACACGTAACACCAGTTGATCTTATTTAACCTCAATCGCTGCAGTAGTAGGTGGAATATAAACACTATGCTAATGAACCTTACCTGTATGAACTATAGAGAACTAATTAGTCTTTCTACTCAGGTGAGGTGAACGATGAAAGAGTCTTAATTGATATTTACTTTATTGAAGTTATAAACTGATCTGTTGTCCCTTTATTACGATGATTTAACCCCTGGATTACGATAACTTAACCCCTTAATTACGATGATTGAATCTCATTACAATGTCATGTATTCAAAGGGTTAAAATATCGTACTCAAAGGTTCAAGTTATTGTACTCAGGGGAGAAAGTCATCGTACTCAAGGTGATAATATGGTACACGTTTTAAATCGGACTCACCATTTCATAATCAGAAACCTAATCTAAATACTTTTCCTTTTCGCTTACGTATCAAGTCACCCTTCCATCCAAAACACACAGCAACACCCACCCCTTCCCCCTCACCCCACTCCAGCTAGGACGACACACCAAGCCCAAGTGACGAAATGATGGAGATAATTCAGAAAGTAGTCGAGATCCGGTACTTATTGTTTGATTGTTAAGTACATTCACCATCACAATCATTCACCATCGTCTACTAATACACCTTGTGGGTATAGTGTATAGGGCGACACACAATCATTCTTTGTTTACATGATGGTTATGGCTTCTCGTACGTCTCTCTCTCTCTCTCTCTCTCTCTCTAATGATTTAATAATGTACAGGAAGATTAGCTTCCCGCTTCCACACCTGACAACAGAGTTCAGGTGGCGCTCAAAGGGTGAGTTTCAGTGACGTAATCTCCTCCTTCCTCCTCCTTGGTCAACTTTCACTCTCTGTGCTGTACCTAAATTTGCCATCTCATCGCAAACATTCAATTATTTCCGTTTTATATTCTTTTTATTTAGGGTAAAGAAACTCACATACCTACCATAATACATTGTACATTCACTATAGGAGATATTGTATTTAGGAATCCTACAGTAGAAATACAACTGATTAATATAAATACAATATACCTGATCACCTCATACAACAGCTCTCAAACAATAACAAAAGCCTTCGTACGTTAGCCTGTAAAGTCAATGTACTCAAGGGTGGTCGTAATTACTACCATTTAAATACTGACTACCGCCTCTACTGACATGATTAATGGATGTATTCTGCAACCGAGGTGTTATTTTCTTTCCATCGAGGGTTAATAACACCTTTATAATCCGTGTTTATATAGAAATGCCTTTTTTCCGCCATTAACTTGAAAAAAAGTATCGTACGCGCGGGATTATTTTTTTTCCTGTGCGTAAAACCATTGATCATTTTCTTTATTTATTCTTCGTTGTCATCCATAAGGAGAGAGAAATAGAGAAAGAGAAGAGGGGTAAATGGCAGAAATGAGAGAAACAGAAGAATAGGAGAAGAGAGATAGAACAGAGAGGAGAAGAGAGACAGGACTAAGATAAAGAGAAGAAGAAGAAGAAGAGAGAGAGAGAGACAGTAGGGGTTACAGTCACCGTCCATCGAATTCACCTTGAAGAGACTTTTGTGGATGAGCTTTGTGTCTTTTACTTTCTAGACCCTGATGATGGAGGGCACGCTGGCAGTCAACCCCTTTCTCCCTCCCTCCCTCTCTCTCCCTCTCTTTTTTCCTCCCTCCTTGCCTCCTCTACTCCCTCTCTCTTTTCCTACCTCTGTATGTCTGCCTCCCTCTCTCTTTCTTTCCCTGCCTCCTGCCCTCCCTCCCTACCTCCCTCTCTGTCGCATTTTTGTTTCCTCCCGACCTCCCACATATCCAATCTCCCTTCCCTTCTCATTCCCTCCCTACCCCATTCCTTCTTCCCTCCCTCCCACCCTCTCTCTCTCCCTCACCCCCCCTTCACTCCCCCCCCCCTCGCGATCAACCCACTGCGCTCCATGATACAACACTCTCACCTTCACCTCAGACACACACACACACACCCACCAGCCACCACCACGGTGACCCGCCTCGCCTCTCTGCTAACCTTATTAGTTCTCTGTGTAATAATCACCAACATTTGTGTAGTGTATTGGTGAATTTCTCAAACAAACTCCCTACTAAGTTGTCATCAAAGTAAGTACCCTTGGATACCTGGAACTAACTCCTACTAAGGTCTAATGGGAGCAACTGAACTCAGACGTACTAATGAGGAAGAAATCAGCTAATTCCTTCCACCAGGCTGTGTTGTGAGTGTTGTGTGATCTGTGCCACGGGGAAACAAGAAATTCTTTTCTGATGGCCATTGTGATTTTAATATACTACTAATCATAGTAAAAAGGATTATTATACATAGTGAAGGTATTAAATCAGATAATATATTGTACGATTGATCAGTAAATCCTGTAAAGTTACTGAGAATTTTGTTTTAATTGACGTGTGATAAGAATTGTGGTGTTTGAGTTAGCGCCAATATGTGATTTAAAACTGCTTAGAAATTATATGGACATTAATATTTCATGAGTCAAGTGTTTGAACCCATAGTGGTGACATATTGTGTTTGAACCCATACTGGTGACATATTGTGTTTGAACCCATACTGGTGACATATTGTGTTTGAACCCATACTGGTGACATATTGTGTTTGAACCCATACTGGTGACATATTGTGTTTGAACCCATACTGGTGACATATTGTGTTTGAACCCATACTGGTGACATATTGTGTTTGAACCCATACTATTAAGAATATTTGAACCAACACAAATTATACAGTACTCGAACCCACACCAGTGAATAACAGAACCCACAACAGTGAATAACAGAACCCACACCAGTGAATAACAGAACCCACACCGGTGAATAACACAACCCACACCGGTGAATAACACAACCCACACCGGTGAATAACACAACCCACACCGGTGAATAACACAACCCACATCGTGTGACTGCAACAACAATCATCAAGTCACTTTCTGTCGTCAGCCCACACAGCACCGCAGGACAAGGTGTGCTGTCTAAGTTAAAAGTACACAAGTGGACAGGTATGTTATTAGTGGCGTTTGTTGACTGGATATTTAGCGAGGTGTGTGTGTGTGTGTGTGTGTGTGTGTGTGTATTCTTGTATATCCTCAAATACGTACTGTACATGTATAAGTTCAGTTACCCCCACCAGCCCTCGTCCAGCTGACCTCTTAAGCAAAGGTCACATACACACACACACACACGAGCAATTCAGTAATCTCTCCCTCCTGGACGCATTAAAACCAAAACATAAAACAGCTGATCCATGCAAACAACTTTCCTTGAAATTACTGAGGCGGGAACAATCTACTGACTATTGTAAACACACACACACACACACACACACGCATCATAGATATGTGGTTATAGTAAACACTGCCACTTAAACGTGTTTTTTTCCCTACTTGTGTGACCAAAAACTAAACTCGCTTATAATGAACGCCGAGGAACACCGAGGGGGGGGGGGGGGGTGTACGATCGCTGACCTAGAGTAAACGTTTTGTTTATTCCTTTGAACAAAAACAAAAACAACAACAACAAACAGTGTTCCTCACCTACATCAACCATCACACACACACACACACATACATCCACCTTTCCTGACCCAAGCAATGGATGTATAATCCACATGAGGGATTTTACTACTCTCTGACACATACCTGATCACATCTTTATATTTCATATCATTAATGACTTTAGTGTACACCTTGATATAGCGACAATCATGTACGTTATTATACAGACATGACCCTATGTATGTGATAACGTGTAAATGACCTTTGACCTTAAATTGTGACCTTTACAAATAGACAGACAGATACCTAGACAAACACACCCAGACAGACAGACAGGTCCATACACTAGCATTTAACACGCGGACTTTGAACATATAATCAACGACCTCACCAGCAAGGAATCGAACCCTCGACCTACTGGGTGTGACTAGGGAGAGCTTACCGGCTAGGCCACAAGGACACTAAAAGCAGTTCTAGACTCTGTTATATTTCACACAAAGCCTGTTCATCGAGCTGATGGCGCCGTGAACCTCATTGGGAAACTGCCCGTGCCTCTTATGTGGTGTCAGTAGCATTTTACCGAATCCAGCTGTTATGAAACGCGAGGTACATATATATACTTCATTTTTAGTCCATTTAACACGCGGACTTTGAACATAAAATCAACGACCTCACCAGCATAAGAGGCACGGGCAGTTTCCCAATGAGGTTCACGGCGTCATCAGCTCGATGAACAGGCTTTGTTTGAAATATAACAGAGTCTAGAACTGCTTTTAGTGTCCTTGTGGCCTAGCCGGTAAGCGCTCCCTAGTCACACCCAGTAGGTCGAGGGTTCGATTCCTTGCTGGTGAGGTCGTTGATTATATATATATGTATATATATGTATATTTTAAAGCATAACTTCCATATATTATGTATTTTTGTGTATTTTCCCTCTCGCGTTTTCCAATCATATATATTTTTTCCCCTGTCAGTCATATATTTGTGTGTTTTTACCCTATGGATGTGTATATTGACGTATATTTTGTCCTATCTTTTCCGTTTATATTTAATGTATTTTTTCCTCTCAGTATATGTATATTTATGTATATTTTCCCTATCGTATGTATTTGTATGTATATTTTCCTCTCACATGTGTATATTTACTTATGTTTTCCCCTAAGAAGTGTATATTTACGTATATTTCCCCTGTGTGTATTTCCCACGCTGGTGACTGGAGCTGTAAGGTGAGGGGGTGAAAGTTGTTTGCGAAATGACGAGCAAGAATGTGTTGACTAGGAGGAGGGAGAGGTTTACCCCCTTGAGGTAGAAAGTGTGGAGGTTTATCCCCTTGGAGGTAGAAAGTGTGGAGGTTTGTAACAGCAACATTTGTATTATATAAACATTTACCCAAATGTATATTACCCATATATTCGCCAAATCATTCACCCATGAGTATGAATCAAGTGGTGAGTTGACATTTGCTCTGGGGAGCAGGCGAGGTCAAGCTTGGTCAGCGCAGTTCAGCAACAACCTGACGCATATCTTTTAAGGCCCGCCTAACAACTCCCTCTCCCTGGTGTGAGAGAGAGACTATCATATCACCTGTTACCCAGTGAACATCTAACTTAAGTGCTCTCTTATATAAGTGTACTTAGACATTTCCCTGAGCAGAGAAGGAACAATATACTCTCAACTGAACTCAGTACCTGTGAAACTATATTTTTCTACAATAAAGCAAAACCAACAAAGTGTTTACTTCAGCCCTGCCACTTATCACATCAAGAACTAATATATATATATATGTATATATACAATCAACACCTCAACCCGCCAGGATTCGAACCCACGGCCCACTAGCCCATGACTGTGACCGGGGAACGCTAACCGCTGGATCACCAGGATACTAAAAGCAGTCCTAGACTTTGTTATATTTCACACAAAGCCTGTTCAACGAGCTTATGGCGCCGTGAACTTTGATTGTATGTAGAAGTCCGCGTGCTATTGGGCTAATGAAATATATATGGATCCTCGTGTTTCGAAGCCGGATTTGGTAAAACGTCACTCTGACCACCTAAATGATACGGGTAGTCCCCATTAGAGGTTCACGGCGCCATAAACTCGTTGAACAGGCTTTGTGTGAAATATAACAAAGTCTAGGACTGCTTTTAGTATCCTGGTGGTCCAGTGGTTAGAGTTCCCCGGTCACAGTCGTGGGCTAGTAGGCCGTGGTTTCGAATCCTAGCGGGTTGAGGTGTTGATTGTGTGTAGAAGTCCGCGTGCTATTGGGCTAATGAAATATATATATATATATATATGCTGATAACCACCAGGAAAGAAGAAAACACGAAGTTCCCAAGCGCTTTCCTGTAATTCACATCTGTACTCACCCCTGAAGATGTGAATTACACGAAAGCGCTTGGGAACTTCGTGTTTTCTTCTTTCCTGGTGGTTATCAGCATATACCTAGATCACGCGCACCTACAGTGATTTACTTGCATATATATATATATGTATTGTGTAGCCAACGCAGGTTTACCCCCTTGGAGGTAGAAAGTGTGGATGTTTACCCCCTTGGAGGTAGAAAGTGTGGATGTTTGTCCCCTTCGAGGTAGAAAGTGTGGAGGTGTATTCCCTTGGAGGTAGAAAGTGTGGAAGTTTATTCCCTTGGAGGTAGAAAGTGTGGAGGTTTATTCCCTTGGAGGTAGAAAGTGTGGAAGTTTACCCCTTGAGGTAGAAAGTGTGGAGGTTTATTCCCTTGGAGATAGAAAGTGTGGAGGTTTACCCCCTTGAGGTAGAAAGTGTGGAGATTTACTCCCTTGGAGATAGAAAATGTGGAGGTTTATTCCCTTGGAGGTAGAAAGTGTGGAGGTTTACCCCCTTGAGGTAGAAAGTGTGGAGATTTACCCCCTTGGAGGTAGAATGTGTGGATGTTTGTCCCCTTCGAGGTAGAAAGTGTGGAGGTTTATTCCCTTGGAGGTAGAAAGTGTGGAGGTTTATTCCCTTGGAGGTAGAAAGTGTGGAAGCTTACTCCCTTGAGGTTGAAAGTGTGGAGGTTTACCCCCGTGTATCTAGAAACGGTGGAGGTTTACCCATTGGAGGTAGAAAATGTGGAGGTTTATTCCCTTGGAGGTAGAAAATGTGGAAGCTTACTCCCTTAAGGTTGAAAGTGTGGAGGTTTACCCCCTTGTATTTAGAAACTGTGGAGGTTTACCCCTTGGAGGTAGAAAATGTGGAGGTTTATCCCCTTGGATTTAGAAAGTGTGGAGGTTTACCCCCTTGGAGGTAGAAAGTGTGGAGGTTTACCCCCTTGGAGGTAGAAAGTGTGGAGGTTTATCCCCTTGGATTTAGAAAGTGTGGAGGTTTACCCCCTTGGAGGTAGAAAGTGTGGAGGTTTACCCCCTTGGAGGTAGAAAGTGTGGAGGTTTATCCCCTTGGATTTAGAAAGTGTGGAGGTTTACCCCTTTGGAGGTAGAAAGTGTGGAGGTTTACCCCCTTGGAGGTAGAAAGTGTGGAGGTTTATCCCCTTGGAGGTAGAAAGTGCGGATGTTTATTCCCTTGGAGGTGGAAAGTGTGGAGGCTTACCCCCTTGGAGGTAGAAAGTGTGGGGGTTTATCCCCTTGGAGGTAGAAAGTGTGGATGTTTGTCCCCTTGGAGGTAGAAAATGCGGATGTTTATTCCCTTGGAGGTGGAAAGTGTGGAGGTTTATTCCCTTGAAGGTAGAAAGTGTGGAGGTTATTCCGTTGGAGGTAGAAAGTGTGGAGGTTTATTCCCTTGGAGTTTATATAAGTCGAAAAAAGTGTGTGCACAGGAGAGAGCTCATGCCTTAAGTGTGTGTGTGTGTGTGTGTGTGTGTGTGTCTTATACAAGTGATACTATACACACGCCTCTCTGTATCCAGTATGTATCCAGTATCTAATGCTGTTGACCTAAATACCCTGGGTGATGAGGAGGGAGGGTCAGGGTACGTCAGGGTATAGGGTCAACCTGGTCACGAAGTTAACCATTCCCCCCAAAAAACATCTTCCTTTAATGTCTAATTTTATCTGGTAAATGTGAGTTCCTTGTACGTGGTTTTAACATCGTAAAGGTGTCAAAAAAGATTACCTGCGTGTGTGTAAACTGACGGAAAATAAAAATATCCTTTGCTTGTCGTGAGGATAGGTAAAACACACACACACACACACACACACACACACACGAAATCAAGAGTATTTCGTCTCATGTTGTTATGGAAATGTATCTAAATCGACTCAAAGGGTTGTCACCGTACTCAAAGGGTTGTCACCGTACTCAAAGGGCTAGGTCATTGTATTCAAGGGATGAAGGAACTTTATGCAATGGACTCTTCGTACTCAGGAATGTTTGGCGTCGTAGTCAGGGTGATTAAACAGTGTGTCTTTCACCAGTAGGTTATGTAAGACCACGGTGAGTACACAGAAAGGGCGAGGATGATTGACGACACCTTTGTATAACACCTTTGTACGAGACATTTGCCACAGATAAAAAAAAAACTCCAATTCTAACCTAACCTAAACCTTTCCTCCCCCCCCCCCCCTAGGTAGTCGTGAGGGGCGGCAGGCGACACGTAGTAAACTTTCACCAGTTTTCTGCACCCCGTAACCACCAAGATACATCATACACTTTTATTTACAATTGTTCGCCGTTTCTTTGGTGTCCTTCGTGTGGGAGGTGGGCCGAGGGTAACGAGTCTCTTTAAATTGTGTCGTTGGGGACCTGAGAGAGGAGGTGAGGGGGGGTGGTGAGGGGGGGGGAGGAGTGGAGAGGGGGTTGTTATAAGATTGTAGTAGTAGGGAGAGAGGAGGAAGGGGGAGAGAAAGGGAGAGAGGAGAAGAGGGGGAGGGAGTGTAGTAGGGGAGGAAGACAATCTATAAGGACTTGGGGTTATATATGGTGCCACTTGCTCCCTCATACACACACACACACACACATTCCCACACACCACACACACTCCTACACACCACAGACACTCCCACACACCACACACACTCCTACACACCACACACACACACACACACGCAGAGGTAATAACACTTAAGAATAAAAAAGTAATACTTCACAAGTTACATCATCAACACTTCAGTAAGACATAACAACAAGCTTCACCTTCAGGCTTCACCGCCAGGCTTCACCCTCAGGCTTCATCGTCAGGCAACTTTCACACATCCAGGAAACGGAAGTGCCTCGATTTCACGCCAAGAACTGTACCAGAAAACTTCACCTTGTTTCACGAAGCTTATTTCACCTGATGATTAAGAACCCTAACTCTACCTGCTGGGATTAAGGTAGGGTAGGGTAGGGTAAGGTAGGGCTGCATTATGGTGTGTAATCATCAAGTGAAACAAACTGGGGTGCCTAAACTTCATAAGATCCAATTTTCGTGCAAACTCTTATGATTAAAATCTAATTTGACTCAACGAACTTGACCTTTATTACCCTGACCTGACCTTAAGAGCGCTATGTATATGTTAATAACGCTAGTTTTCATGCGGTTAAAGCTGTTTAATTTATGTCAAATCAAGTTGGTCAATATTCCCAAAATACAGGAAGGTAACTCACCTGTTGGTATGTCCTTGACCACACACGAGAGGAGGACCGTCCGCTCCCTCACAAGCATAGTATGACACTGATACTCAAAAGTCTGTGAACCCTTATATATATGAAACCGGTCGGAATTTACTGGACTTTAATTTCTCACTTGACTTGGGGTTTATTAAAAATTAATAGATATTAATGGCAGTGGAAGCGCCCCTTTGAGAAAAATCCCGAACCAGCACAAGAACACTTAAATCTACTAAACAAAATGAATTGTCCGTGACCTGTGGAAGGATAGCGTCTGTGACTGGGATGAATGAGACACACTGTAAAATTTAGACACTTATATTCCCTCCAACACTACAAACACAATCAAATAATGGTACACCAATATGCGCACCTCTTAACTTAAACTTAAAACACTACTCTGGGGAATAAAAGTTATACATGATATAGAAAATATTAGAAACTCAGGCAACAATAAATTTGAAGTATTAAGAAATGTTGCTTGCACACATGAAACAGGCCTTAAGGGCTTTCACAGAATAATATCCCCCACTGCGGAGGTGGTATAAAAATAAGAATTTATTAATTCCACCATGAATAGGCCTTAAGGGCACTCAACAAAATAATATCAGTCACTGAGGAAATGGTAATAAAAAATAAGAAATTAAATCCTCTACAATGAATAGGCCTTAAGGGCACTCAACAAAATTATATCACCCCAACAGATGCACTCTTCCTAACCTAACTTAACCACTACTCTGCGGAACAAAGGTTATACCTGAGATCGGAATTATAAAGAAAAATTAGATGCATTAAAAGAACCAAATCACAGTATCACTCTGGTTCCACTTAATGACACAAACATTCAAAAACAATACTATCAAAATTATTTAGGAACTATTAAACTACACACGTCAAGATAACATCAGTAACTGAGAAATGGTATTAACTACACCCGTAATAAGGGAGATAAAATGTTCCTCTAGGTATCTCCTAGAGTCCTAGACTCATGGTCTCAGTGTGTGACCATTAATTTACTCAGATAGCCTCAGTGTACTCCCAGTGCCTCCATGGGCAGGAAGAGAGAACGCCAGCAGGTGTCTATGGCCAGTAGGTAACACTTCTAGCTGACCGAGGACACGTGGTGTTGTGCACCCGAGTGGTAAGAACTGATCACCCACTGCTGATGCTGGTCCCGTGTCGTTTTAGTTGTCGGGAGCACTCGTTCACTCAAGAGATCCTTTGCTACCCCGCTAAACAGTGACAGGCCTACACTGATCGGTCCAATGGCGACAATCGCCACCCTCAATCATCAACGGCAGTCTCAAACGGCAGTCAATCTCTCGCAGTCAACTCCGGTCAACTCCGGTCAAGTGGGTTCTGGCGGAAACCCTGAAATGAACTCACTGTTAGCTCTAGTTTACTTTACCACTGCCCTATCTAACCCTGTCTGAGATCGAACGAGACTTACTTGTTATACTGCAATAGCGCAGCACAGGTCACGTGACTATTTCTGTGACGGACGCACAGGGACGTCTTGTTTGCCTGACTGCTCCCAGTGACTGAGGACCAGCCAGCGTCGCGTCTCCTCTCAAGGCGTTAGCTTAGGCCTACGTGACATATTTTCCGCCTAACTAATAACTCCTTGGGACACCGGTAACATTATTCAGACTGATAAACGATCTATAATAATTTCAAATTCAATAATAGTCCCTTAACTTCATGAATCGCATCATTATTAATTCGGCAAATTACATTTAATATCATGTAGGCCTAGTTCCCCAAACTCTCGCTATGTGCAGGGAGCACTCTCTTCCCTCCGACGACCTTGAACGCTCAGTATCGCCAATGGCGGGGCATTCGAAATTACTCTGAAATTTCTGAATATTACATATATATACAGCGGGAACAGGATGACCTTAACAAGCACACGACAACAGTTCAACATTTTTGCCTTAAGAACAACCACTTAGGTAGTTAAATGACCTATAAATTGCCAAGGATAAAAGTTTCTATTTTGTTCAAATTTATTATTATTATTGTTATTATTATTATTGTCACCATAGTATATTTTTTTCATTCAATATAAACACGATTTCTTTCTTTTTCTTTCACTAGAGTTTCTTTCAACGGCGAGGATGAAGGACTGGACCACCTCTCTCTTGGTGTTTGTGGTGGTGTTGGCTGTGTCTGAGAGTCGCTACAGTAATACGACTACTCCTGTTAATTTCACTTCCTCCAGCACCACAAGCTCCACGGAACACCCTCACACACATCTCAATACGGTAAAATAAGTAAATAAATAAATAAATAACTATATAAATAATAAAAAGGCTCTGTAGTATTTAAATGACATCTTGATCTGTTCATTGCTTGTCCAGTCTCCTCTCGAAAGTCAAGTAATAGCTCAATGGCTGGGACAGTAGATGTTATATACTCGCCAGTTTAAACCAAGCAGGGTATAGTATTGGCTGGGTCAATGGTCATTTTAAGCCCAGGGTATAAACTTGTCTGGTCGAGGTTGGGTTGGGACTTTGAGATAGATGATCTTAAATGCACCACAGTGACCTTGCCCTGATCTGCCCTGCCCTGCCCTGCCCTGATCTGACTTGACCTAACCTGACCTCTTGTGCACCGTACAGGCGCAGTTGATCCAGGCTCGAGGGTATCCGGCCGAGGTACATCGCGTCATCACCCCAGACGGTTACATCTTAGAGATGCACCGCATACCGCATGGCCGCACCGCCCACCATGCCCACACCACCCCGTACGCCCAAACCACCCACCACGCCCACACCAGCCCGCACGCCCACGAGGAAGACAAGCAGGCAGGAGGTAGGTAGGTTGATGAGCTTATTATCAGTACTTATTATCACTAGCGTAGCTAGGGGGGGGGGGGGGGGGGCGGTCCGCCCCGGGCGGCACTTTTGGGTCTGCTCATCACCCATATCTGCAGCTACTGGAGACGTTAATCCATCCCTTTGTATCGGCGGCAAGTTAATCCTTGTCGTGTCTGACCTAACACCTGACCCACATCATCACGGCCACGTCATGAGCTACACCCTTGCTATGCCCCCCCCCCCCCCCGCCATACACACAACCTGTAACCTGTCGAGGATTAAGGAAACAACTTCAAACAAGTACGCCAGTGAGCTCATGTGGTGTGGGTCAGGTGTTAGGTCAGACACGACGAGGATTAACTTATAAAGTTTAAGTATGTTTGGGGTGTATTTAAAGCATACTATATTTGAGTATGTGAAAGTACAGTAATATTATAATGGTACACAAACTATTTAATATATATATATATATATATATATATATATATATATATATATATATATATATATATATATATATATATATATATATAGGAGTGAGTCACTGTGCAATATGTATTTTTTGTGGGGGCACGGGGGGGGGGGGGGGGGGGGCGGCAAACTCAAGGGCCGCCCCGGGCGGCACACACTCTAGCTACGCCACTGCTTATTATACACCTCAGGTGGACATGAACCACCAGCCCTACAGTGTTTATGATCGAAAGGATCGAACCTCCATACACGATCGTCACTTGTTTTCACCCCACCATAGTCAGTGAGTTTCCTGTTCATATTTCAGTTTAGTTCTTGTTTCTTCCCACTACTTCCTCCTCCTTCTTCTCCTACAGCACTGACGGCACGAGTAGCACCACCAGCAGCAGCACCAGCAGGAACAGCACCAGGGACAGCAAGGGTCGTCGAGTTGTGTTCATCCTTCATGGGTTCCTCTCCTCCAGCGCCGATTTTGTCATGAATGATCCTGACGAGGCTCTAGGTGGGTCCAGTACTCTGCCTTATGTTGATGATAACAACAACACACACTAATAAAAACAACAACAACAACAACAACAGTTATGATAATGATAATGAAGAACATAAGAAAATAAGGATTCTGCAATGGACCGGTTGGCCTGTGCATGGCAGCTCCTGTCGAGAGTTACAACCACACTCTATCATCCATGAATCTATCTCGCCTCCTTTTGAAACTTTCCAGCGTTCCAGCACTTACTACAAAGTTGCTAAGCTTGTTTCACTCGTCCACCACCCTATATGTGAACCAGTTCCTTCCTATCTCCCTCCTAAACCTAAACTTATCCAACTTGAATCCGTTGCTACGAGTCCTATCCTGCTCGGATATTATAAGAACTTTATCTATATCGCCTTTATTGATTCCTTTCACCCACTTAAATACTTCTATCATATCTCCCTGCACTCTTCGTCTTTCTAGGGAATGCAAGTTTAGTTTCTTTAACCTATCTTGATATGGAAGGTTTCTAAGTCCCGGAATCATTTTCGTCATTCTTCGCTGCACCGATTCTAGTGAATTGATATCCATTTTATAATAAGGGCACCAGAACTGAAACGCAAAATCGAGGTGCGGCCTGACTAGCGCAAGATATAGTTGCAATATGACCTCTACACTCTTATTACTTACACTTCTAGATATAAAACCTTGCCTTATTTCGAACATTAACGCACTGTTTTCTAGGCCGTAAGTCCGGGCTTACAAGTACCCCTAAGTCTTTTTCACAAGTCGACTTCTCTAGGTTGTTCGTGTTACGGCTGTATACATTGACAGTATTTGTTCTTCCAATATTAAGAATGCTGCACTTGCTGGTGTTGAATTTCATTTGTTTTTCTGACCACTCCTGCAGTGTGTGTGTGTGTGTGTGTGTGTGTGTGTGTGTGTGTTATCAGCACTGGACTGACACATCTCCTGACGGCAGGGTTCATGATGGCTGACGCTGGCTACGACGTGTGGCTGGGAAACAACAGAGGAAACTATTACGGCCGTCAGCACGTCACTCTCTCACCTGAGAAGCCTGAATTCTGGGATTACAGGTAAGTAGCTCCTTAATTACAGGTAGGTAGCCCTTTAATTACAGGTAGGTAGCTCCTTAATTACAAGTTGGTAGCTCCTTAATTACAGGTAGGTTGATACTTAATTACAGGTAGGTTGATCCTTAATTACATGTAGGTATCTCCTTAATTACAGGTAGGTTGCTCCTTAATTACAGGTAGGTAGCTCGCTAATTACAGGTAGGTAGGTCCTTAATTACAGGTAGGTAGCCCAGTAGCCTTTTGTTCTGGGACTACAGATACACATGAAGACAAACGATGATACATACATACATACATACATACATACATGCATACACAGGTAAACAAACCTAAAGGACCTTACAGTAATATCCAATTTGGCCATAACTTTAATATCATTTTATTAGTCTATTAAATCAAATAAATTATACTGGATTAAGCGTTTTCTTCCGTGTCTTTGTTTATCATACAGTTGGAACGAGATGGCTCGCTATGACGTGCCAACGATGCTCAGTTACGTGCGGAAGAGTAGCGGCATGGAACAGGTCTACTATATAGGGCATTCCATGGGTACCTCATTGTTCTTCGCCATGATGCACTACCACCCTCACATCAACTCTTGGGTACGTCTGTTGTGTATGGGTTGTGGGAGGGGAGGGGAGGGTTTTTGGAGGTGGGGGAAGGGCGAGGGAGGGGGATTTTGTAGGGGAGAAGGGAGGATGGGAGGTTTTTTTGGGGGGGGGAGGTCTGTTGGGTGAGAAGGGAGGGGGATTTTGAAGGTTAGGTTAGGTTTGGCTTAGGTTAGGTTAGGTTAGGTTTAGGGATATAAATTTATGCCCTTTTCTTCTCATCCATCAATTCTATCCTCTCCACCATTCCTCCACCCCCGTCAATTCCTCTACTCCACCAATTCTTCACCACCATCAATTCTATCCTCTCCACCATTCCTCCATCAACTCCATCAATTCCTCTACTGTCGTCTTCAACTGTGTGTGTGTCTGTGTTCGACAGGTGCGGGCGATGGCGGCCTTGGCACCAGCTGGCTACGTCTACCACAAGTACTCGATGGCACATGTTCTGGCACCATTCTTTGACGGCGTTGAGGTGAGAGAGAGAGAGAGAGAGAGAGAGAGAGAGAGAGAGAGAGAGAGAGAGAGAGAGAGAGAGAGAGAGTGTGTGTGTGTGTGTGTGTGTGTGTGTGTACGCCCAAACATAACACCATCGTCGGCCTAGACTAGACAAGCGAGTAAGGCGCTGCGGTATCGTTACAGAGAGAACTTCGTAGACGCGGGATTATGGAGATCTTCCAGCTAACTAAAGACAACTCAAACAAGGCCTCCAAGATGTGTGGACCCAATGCCATCACCAGCTTCATGTGTATCCTTATGTATTTCATCAGCGGCGGACCCAATTCAAACTATGTAGATAAGGTGTGTGGACTTTTCTCCTCTGTTAAATAACTTCTCACTACTCAGTTAGATAAATAATCAGATTGATAGAAAATTCACATTGTTTCAGCATGTACATAGTAACTGAAGGTATATAAATGTGTTTCGTACAATACAATGTCTATGGACAGTCATAGTAAAATTGAAATCAAGTCAATGTCACGAAAACACTCAAATAGATTAGTTATCCATAAAATATACTGCTCTTTGGTTATTAGAGAAAACGAAAATATGTACGGGTAAACTTAGCTATTTAATCTTATACATGCCTTGAGACGCATACTGTACAGGGGGGTATGTGTTGATTCCTTACAATGATTCATAAATAATCACTCACTGTCTCCCTGTGTGTTTATCGCCCTCTAGGAGTACCTGCCAGTAATCTTCGCTCACACCCCGGCAGGCTCAGGTTTACAAGTCTTCACACACCTGCGACAAATGCACGCCTCACGTAAGTAATTTTTGTCACCCAATTCATCGATTCACGTAGGTTCCTGCCTTTTGAAATTACCTCGAAGTTCCACACACACACTCGCGCACACACACACACACACACACACACACACACACATTGAGTTTGTATTACTAACTACCATACCATTACACCAACCACTATTTCACCACTACGATAATTTCTATGTCACATCATCTCGCCAACCAATACTAAATCCACCAACTACGGCCGCCAACCACACGATCACATCAACCAATATTTCACCACAACTGACAACGACAGCTACTACCAGCACCATGCCTTATCAATTATATCAGATCATATTGTTATTCTAATTATTGATGTTTCCAAGTTAATCCACCAACACAATAACTCTCATCATCCACTATAACACCGATCTATCATCTCATCAACCTCGTCTTCACAGGCAAGTTTCAGGCCTTCGACTATGGCAGGGCCAAGAATGTGGTGAAATATGGAAGCACGAAGCCTCCCTCCTTCTCCTTCAGCAACGTCATCGCCCCCGTCGGCCTCTTCTGGTCTGAGAATGACTGGATCGTCGACCCTCGGGTGAGATATGACTTTTCCTTTTTACTTTTATCCTCTTCGCCACTGATAGGTTCGTTAGCCGCTTGGGCGGTAGGTCACGTTTCTGTTACACACACTGTTGGTAAGTACTGGGCATGTACTGATCATGAATGTATCTGAACCCGCTCCAGTGTTGGCCAAGTCTGGTCTTGAAAGAGCTCACACTCAGTGCCTCTATAACATTCTCTGGCACATTGTTCCAAGTGTTTACAAATCTCACTCAGTTATCTGGACTTGTGACTTCTTCAGGCTGGAGCTGTGACCTCTAGCGGGGCGGGCGTCCGCCAGCTCTAGGTATGGATGTAAGGGGTGTGTGCGGGGATGAGAAATAAAGATTCTTGTTTTTATTCCACGAACTGATAAATATGTGTAAGATTTTTTTTTTTAATTTTTAATAAATATTTCTTTTCTGTTACTATAACTAAAATAACTTTATTTAATTTCCTTGGCTATCTTATTTTCTTTTCTTATTTACCTGTTATTTATTTTCTAAGTTATTTCTATATTTGTTTCTGTTTCTTTTATTGTGCTTATTTATTCCTTTCAATATTCTTTGCTTCATTTACTATATTTCTTTCAATGTCATTATTTGTTTATTAATTTTCCTCTTAATTATTTCAGTATTTATCAGTGTTTATTGTTGGTGTATTTCCTCTTACTTCCTTTCTCAGCTGTGCTCAGTTATATTCTGTTCAATGGATTAACCTGGGAAAACCATATCATTCTGTAACATCACCTGTCAGTATAACTATCATGCTTACACGGTAGACTGCCACCACCCAGCCTTTTATTTAGAATATAATTTTTATCATTAAAAGTCTTAGGTAGCGTGGTAGGCGACCTTAGTCACGTGAGTTAGTTTTATTTCTTGAGAACCAATTGTTAGAAAGAAAGGAGCGGTGATACTCACATTATACTAAATCAATATTAATTAAAACTAAATGTGAATAGTATGACAATTTGAATCTTTATCTACAAAAACAAAGCTAACGTAGCGTAGGTTCAATCACTGATTACTTTACTGCAACACTCAGACAAGAACCACTAGGTCTTACTTTAAAGGTAACAAAATAGATCTCCAATTAACATGCAATACTTACTGTATACCTCCTTAAGGGTATTATTAAGATCATTGACAAAAAAAATGGGAACTTTACACCCTACTTCTGTGGGTAATAATGTTTAGAGCAGCCTGCTCTCACAGGAACATGTACCAACATTTCAGTTGGAAGTAAACATAGAGGGTTTACTCCCGACCTATAACAAACTCTAACACTGGTATTAAAAAGTTTTATGGTTTCACTTCTAAACCCGGGACAATTATATTTCTGCTAATTATCCACAATGAAGTACATTCAAAGAATAATTCTTGACACCAGTCAAGATAGTGTACACCAGGCTTGATTCGCTGGTGTTTACTACAACAAACAAGTGAAGTGCGCTATTAGCGTTGGTCAGACTCCGGCGCACGGTGCTAGAGAGTTCATCCTCCCATAGTTAGCTCCCAGCGTGTCACTCCTCTGTTTTTAATCTCGCTGAATTAAAGATATCCTGCCTTGGACACCTTGCTGGTAGGCAGCTACCATTCCCGGTAGCTGAGGGTATCAGCCACAACACACACCGTGTCTGAGATACAATGAGAAAGTATCAGAAAAGTCTAGAACCATCTACAAATCATCACATACGTCTGGCAAGGATGACGCATCACATCAGCATAGACGATGTCTAAGTTAAGTTATGTTTTCACTTGGGACATATGACTTTCAACTATGTTAAAACATGAACACTGATATTCAACAAAGTTCAGCTGAAATAAATTCACTTAATATGGCGGGCGTGAGGCACTATTTACGTACCTGAGATACGATGAGAGCGTCAGAAAAGCGACTTTAATGATAACGATGATGATGGGATGGAGAGAAGAGAGCCATTTACTCAGGAAGGTGGAAGACGGTGTAGGAGGAAGGTAAAAGCTGGGAAGTGGGAAATAAAGAGGGAGATTTGTTAGCAGGAGGGCTATCTACTTTGCGGGGTGACTTTTCTCCCGTGCAAGTAGTTACAGTATAACATAAGAACATAAGAACATAAGAATGGAGGAAACTGCAGCCCATACTGGGCAGTCCCGTTTACACCCAACCCCTATTGCTCATATGAGCATCCAACCTATGTTTGAAGCAATTCATCGTATTCGAGTTAATGATGATATTTGGTAACTTGTTCCATTCATCCACTACTCTGTTTCCAAACCAGTGTTTACCTATTTCACGCCTAAATCTAAATTTGTCTAATTTAAAACCATTGTTACGAGTTCGCTCCTGGTTGGATAGTTTGAGTACCTTTGTAATGTCCCCTTTGATTAGCCCTGACTTCCACTTATACACCTCTATCAGGTCGCCCCTCGCTCTACGTCTCTCAAGGGAGTGCAAATTAAGATGCTTTAACCTGTCTCTATACTCAAGGTTCCTAATGCCCGGTGATTAGTCTTGTCATTCTCCTCTGAATTCTTTCCAAGGATTCTATATTCATTCTGTAATACGGTGACCAGAACTGAACTGCGTAATCCAGGTGTGGTCTCACAAGAGCAAGATACAGTTTTAGGATGACCTCTCTAGTCTTGTAACTAACACTCCTTTGTATGAACCCAAGTACTTTATTAGCCTTGTTACGAGCAAAATCACGTTGTTTACTTGGCTTAAGGTTCCCACTTATCATTACTCCTAAATCTCTCTCGCAGTCGGATTTCTCTATGGCATCGTTGTTCATCTGGTATCTGGTTTCCCTGTTTACATCTCCTATA
Organism: Homarus gammarus; assembly: GCA_958450375.1. Lineage (NCBI taxonomy): Eukaryota > Metazoa > Arthropoda > Malacostraca > Decapoda > Nephropidae > Homarus > Homarus gammarus. The sequence goes on along the minus strand of CAUDMG010003702.1, from coordinate 10,914 downwards.
CTGAGTACTTTACATTTGTCGACGTTGAATTTCATCTGCCATTTTTCAGACCATTCGAAAAATTTGTTTAGATCTTCCTGTAGTTTTGCCGAGTCCTCGTCAGAGTTGATAACACGTCCTATTTTAGTGTCATCAGCAAATTTACTTATGTTGCTGTCAATGCCGATATCTATGTCGTTTATGTATATAATAAATAATAATGGTCCAAGTACTGAGCCTTGGGGAACTCCACTTGTGACGTTGCTCCAATGGGACTTAGTGCCGTTAATGCTCACTCGCTGTTTCCTGTCCTGTAACCACGCCCTAATCCATTTAAGGATGTCACCTTTGATGCCATGAGCCTCTACCTTTCTAATTAGTCTTTCGTGGGGGACTCTGTCGAAGGCTTTGCGAAAGTCGAGACATACCACATCATAATTGTGCCCCTCGTCCAATTCAGGCACGTTGACGGTGCCACCTCACGCATTTACATTCTTTTACTTTTTACTTTTATCCTCTTCGCCACTGATCGGCTTGTTAGCCGCTTGGGCGATCGGTCACGTCTCTGATTGCTTTTCCTTTTCATTTATCTTCTTCACCAAATGATCGGCTCGCTAGCCGCCCGGGCGATCGGTCACGTCTCTGTCACGCACTGTTGGCAAATACTGGGCATGCACCGGCTCCTGAATGTACTTGAACCCGCTCCAGTGTTGGTAACGTCCTGTCTTGAAAGAGCTCACACTCGGTGCCGTCACAACACTCTCTGGTAGATTGTTCCAAGAGTTTACAACCCTCACTCCGAAAAAGTTTGCCCTCACAGTTTTCTTGACTTGCGGCTTCTTCAATCTTGAGCTGTGAACCCTTGTGGGGCGAGCGTCCGCCAGCTCCAAGTAAGGACACTCAACTGAGTAGTGCCCCCTGAGATGCTTATACACCTTAACTAGGTCCCCCCTTGCCCGTCTGTAGTATAAGCTAGGCAAGTTCAGGCGCTCCAATCTCTCAGGGTAGCTGAGGTGCCGAAGTGCAGGCACCAGTCTGGTGGACCTCCTTTGAACATTTTAAGAACATAAGAACATAAGAATGGAGGAAACTGCAGCGGGCCTATTGGCCCATACTGGGCAGTCCCGTTTACACCCAACCCCTATTGCTCATATGAGCATCCAACCTATGTTTGAAGCAATTCAGCGTATTCGAGTTAATGATGATATTTGGTAACTTGTTCCATTCATCCACTACTCTGTTTCCAAACCAGTGTTTACCTATTTCACGCCTAAATCTAAATTTGTCCAATTTAAAACCATTGTTACGAGTTCGCTCCTGGTTGGATAATTTGAGTACCTTTGTAATGTCCCCTTTGTTTAGCCCTGCCTTCCATTTATACACCTCTATCAGGTCGCCCCTCGCTCTACGTCTCTCAAGGGAGTGCAAATTAAGATGCTTTAACCTGTCTCTATACTCAAGGTTCCTGATACCCGGGATTAGTCTTGTCATTCTCCTCTGGATTCTTTCCAAGGATTCTATATCCATTCTGTAATACGGTGACCAGAACTGGACTGCGTAATCCAGGTGTGGTCTCACAAGAGCAAGATACAGTTTTAGGATGACCTCGCTAGTCTTGTAACTAACACTCCTTTGTATGAACCCAAGTACTTTATTAGCCTTGTTACGAGCAAAAACACATTGTTTACTTGGCTTAAGGTTCCTACTTATCATTACTCCTAAATCTCTCTCGCAGTCGGATTTCTCTATGGCATCGTTGTTCATCTGGTATCTGGTTTCCCTGTTTACATTCCCTATACTGAGTACTTTACATTTGTCAATGTTGAATTTCATCTGCCATTTTTCAGACCATTCGAAAAATTTGTTTAGATCCTCCTGTAGTTTTGCCGAGTCCTCGTCAGATTTGATAACACGTCCTATTTTAGTATCATCAGCAAATTTACTTATGTTGCTGTCTATGCCGATATCTATGTCGTTTATGTATATAATAAACAATAATGGTCCAAGTACTGAGCCTTGGGGAACTCCACTTGTGACGTTGCTCCAATGGGACTTAGTGCCGTTAATGCTCACTCGCTGTTTCCTGTCCTGTAACCACGCCCTAATCCATTTAAGGATGTCACCTTTGATGCCATGAGCTTCTACCTTTCTAATTAGTCTTTCGTGGGGTACTCTGTCGAAGGCTTTGCTAAAGTCGAGATATACCACATCATAATTGTGCCCCTCGTCCACTGATTCGAAAACTGATGAAAAGAATGTTAATAGATTAGTTAGGCAAGAACGTCCGCTTGTGAAGCCATGCTGGGAATCATTGATCAATCTGTGCTTCTCCAGGTGATTTCGAATAGAGTTTGAAATGATTGCTTCCAGTAATTTGCCTACTATTGATGTTAGACTGATTGGGCGGTAGTTAGAGGATAGTGATCTATCCCCCTTCTTGAAGATCGGTATTACATTCGCTATCCTCCAGGATTCTGGTACTACACCTGTTTTTAAGGACATGTTAAACAACTTTGCTAAGGGCATACTAAGCTCTTCCTTACATTCCTTTAATACTCTGGCAAATATCTCATCGGGACCAGGTGACTTATTAGGCTTTAGTTTGTCTATTTGCTTACTAACATCGTTACTAGTCACTACTATCTCACTTAATTTGTTTTCTTCACTATCTCTGAATAGAGTCGGTGCCTCGGGTATCATGTTTAAATTTTCGCTGGTGAAAACTGTTGAAAAATATTTATTCAAATTATTGCTCATTTCTCCGTCGTTATCAGTGAGCTCGCCGGAGTCTGACCGTATTGGTCCAATCTTTTCTCGTGTTTTAGTTTGGTACATTTGGTAGAATCCTTTGGGGTTTGTCTTTGCCTCCCTTGCTATCCTTACCTCATTATTCCTCTTTGCTTTCCTTATCTCGGTTTTAACCCTACTCGCCAATACCCTATAATAGTCCCGGAGGTGAATTTCGCCACGATTTATCCTTCTACCTATAGCCTTCCTTTGGCCAATGATGTTCTTTAAATAATTATTTATCCATTTAGGGTCATTGTTGTTTGATCTGAGTTTTTTGTATGGTATGTTCTGCCTTTGTGCATTAAGTAACTCACTATTTAAATTGTCGTGGAACTCGGCAATCTCAGATCTCGTTATCAGGTCGGTGTCATCTGTCAGGTTCACGGCCAAGCGCGACACCCCCTCTCTTAGCTGCCTCTTTAAACTGTCAAAGTTTGCCCTTCTGAAATCTGGTACTTTAGTGGAATTTTCCTTACGTCTGCCCTGAAAATCTAACTGGAATCGAATTTCTTTGTGATCGCTGTTTGCAAGTTCGTTCCCTACCTCGACATTGCTAATGAGGTTTTCTCTGTTTGACAAAACTAAATCCAATATATTATTACCCCGTGTGGGTTCGGTTATATGTTGACTTAGGAAACAGTCCTGGATCGTCTCGAGAAAATCCTCTGATTCTGAGTTTCCCGTAAGGTCGGTCCAATCTATTTGGCCAAGGTTAAAGTCGCCTACTATACAGACTTTGTTGTGTATGGAAGCCCTGCGCATTTCATCCCAGATAAGTCGCTCATTGACTCTGTCAAGATTGGGGGGTCTATATATTACTCCTGTGATTAATTTTTCCCGACCGTCGCTTAATTCTATCCAAATTGTTTCTGTATTCCTCTCAGTTTTTATTTCCTTATTTATTTCACACTTCAGATTATCCCTAACATAGATTGCTACTCCGCCTCCTTTCCTGGTCTGCCTATCGGTATGGAACAGTTTGTAACCCGCAATTTGGTATTCGACTGGTAATTCACGTGTGTCTAGGTTGATCCATGTTTCAGTGAATGCAATTATATCGATTTCTTCTGTACATACCAAGGCCCTAATATCATCCATTTTGTTTCTCATACTTCTACTGTTCGCGTAATATACATTTAAGTTAGTCGTGTTCTGAGTCCTTCCCTTACCGCGTTTAGTTTTAAACTCCCTGTCTAATTTAGTTATGTCATCATTCCTAACACTATTTCCCTGTAATCTTTCGCCTTGTTTACCCGCTCCCACTGCAGTCTCCTCCACCCCCGTGCCCCTATGTTCTCTTAGCAGTTTAAAGACTTCGATATCTTTTGAACTGCCCCCTCTAGAGCCCCAGCCAGGGTTGCTACTCCATCCCTAGACAGGTGCACCCCATCCCTAGCATAAAGGTCCCTTCTGCCATAGAAGTTGTCCCAGTTGTCAATGAATGGGACTGATATTGACTTGCAATATCTGTCAAGACGGTCGTTAACACCAACCGCCCTTGACAACCATTCACTGCCAACTCTCCTTCTAGGCAGGACACCGCATATGATAGGGATCCCTCCCTTAGTCCTAATACGATCTATGGCTGCCTTGAACTTATCAAGAAGCTCCTCGCTCCTACACCGGCCAATATCATTGCCTCCTGCACTGAGGCAGATAATGGGTTTGTTCCCATTACCAGACAAGATATTGTCCATCCTGTCAATTATATCCCCCACCCCAGCTCCTGGCAAACACACCCTCATCCTATTTTTGTTTTTACCACAAAAGGCCCTGTCCATGTACCTTACCTGTGAGTCACCAACAATTAAAGTTTTTATACCTTCCTTGTCATCCCTGTCTGTACTAACGTCCAATTCGTCTATCAAGGGACTGAACGGGTTGGTACACTTAGCTGTTGTTGTCGTTGTTGTCGTATCCTTGGTGTGCTTCTTCACCAAAAGCTTTGTCTTCCCACTACTCACAATTTTCCACTCGCTTGATTTTTCGTCAGCCACTGGCTTTACTCGTCCAGCCTCTCCTTTTAACATCGCCAGCTCTTCCCTTAATTTCAAGTTCTCCAACTTGACCTTCGCCAATTCTTCAGTGGACCACTCCAGTTTGGTCACCAAACTCTCATACCCAAGACCGCACCTTGCTCTGGCCATATCTGATAATTATCCCTCCGGAGCTAACCCTGCCGTGACCTTTCCCCTAGTGAGGTCAGAACACAACTGAAGTGAGGTCAGAACACAACTGACAGTCCCTAGCATATCTCGGGGACAAGATGGGGTGATAGTACTCCAGATGGGGAAGCACTTCACTCCTGAAGATCGTTACGAGGGACGGACCGTCTAGATATTTGAACGACCTTCTTATAAGACACAATAATTTATTTGCCTGATTTACCTTCTTCTCGCAATAGCCCGATAACTTCAGCTCATTGTCAACATGCACACCTAGGTCCTTCTCACATACAGTCTCAACTAGTGCAGTTTCATCATCCCGTTGGGACATATGATACGCCTCCTTACCGTTGGGACGCCCCAGGTGCATCCTCTTACCTCTTACACTTCGTGACATTGAATCTTAGCAGCCATTTCTTCGACCATTCCTGGAGCCCACAGAGGTCCTTCTGCAACTCTTCACAGTCCGCTTGGTTAATTTCCCGAAATAACTTGGCGCCATCAGCAAACATTTGTATGGAGGAGTGTACAACGTCAGGCATGTCATTTATAAAACAAACAGACAACAGCGGGCCCAATACACTACCCTGCGGTACCCCACTTGTGACAGGTACAGATGACGATTTCGTGCCATTAATCACCACAGACTGCTTGCGGTCTTGTAGAAAGTCTTCTATCCACGCTAGGACATTTCCCCGAATTCCGTACCCTTCCAGTTTGATTTTCAGCCTTTCGTGGGGTACACTGTCGAAAGCTTTGGCAAAATCTAGGTAAAATTGTCGATATTTCCACCCCATTCCAGAATATGGGTCCAAATATCCAATTCCTTGAGCAATTGTGTTAAGCAGGAGCGCCCCGGTCTATAGTTGTTCGTGTACATTTGGTTATGAAAATCAGTGTCACGGGTCAGATCAATCTTTTAAGTCTATTGTTTACAATACATTCAATGTTCGAGATTGTAAGGCAATAATGAAATTGAGATAAAAAACACAATCTATTAACGTCATTTTTACAACGTCAGCTCAGAAGGGACACGGGAGTACTGAGATTTTGTCATTATATCTTAGAGCGATAAGAAAATGGTTCTTTCAGGAAATTAATTACTTTCTAAAATAAAAAACTTATAATAATTTCAATACAAACATCAGATTCTCTGATTATTGGGAATAAACAATTATGTAGCTTCAGTAGTTAATTGGAAACTCAGGGCGTACCCCAAGATGATGTCAAGACTCGTCACTGCGACTGGCAAACTATAAACTGAACTTAACGAAGATTTTTACTAAAAGTAAATACATTTGAAGCTTTCAACATCACTCACAAGGAATATTGAATGTTGTAAATGTAAGTAGACATATCTAACTTAATGTAACACATACGCATTCAGTTGCAATTGAAAATTTCATAGCATGACATGAAATACTAAGGAATATCACAGTTTCGGCACCACTCGAGAGAAAACGAAGGTCTCAGGCGCACTAAAGTGGTGAGAAAACGGACGTCTCAAATGGGGGACTCAATAATAAAGTTATAGCTACATGCTCTATGAGCTATTGAGCGTAATGTGAATCGTCTGATTTTACGCAAACTAATATGTACGACCGTGGTCAATACATGGAAATTCAACTGAGTAGTTCCTCCGAGATATTTATAAACTTAAATTAGATCTTACATTGGAAATAATAAGTCGCCATTTCGTTGTACTTAGAAAGAACCTCGAGGGTTTCGAGTTTAATGTCATGAATCGAGGGAATAAATATACGCTTTAGAAATATACAGTACATTCTATACTAGTTGCTTGTGACTGGCGGGACTATCAATGAGGTCTTTGTGAGTTGTTGGTGACTGGCGGGGCTGTCACTGAGGTCTTTGTGAGTTGTTGGTGACTGGCGGGGCTATCACTGAGGTCTTTGTGAGTTGTTGGTGACTGGCGGGGCTGTCACTGAGGTCTTTGTGAGTTGATGGTGACTGGCGGGGCTATCACTGAGGTCTTTGTGAGTTGATGGTGACTGGCGGGGCTGTCACTGAGGTCTTTGTGAGTTTTTGGTGACTGTCAGGAGCTGTGAATGAGTTCTTTAATGTTTATGTTGCGTTACAGGACGTGCGTAAGACGGCCAAGGAACTACCATGGGTGGCCCTCGACTACCGGATCCAACTGAGAGACTTCAACCATGTGGATTTCCTGTGGGCGGAGAACGCGTGTGACCTTCTGTACCACCCTGTCATGAAGTTTTTCGACGACTTCTAACTTCAGGAACAACACCAAGGAACAAAATTCTCCCCAGAACTTCCAAATTATATACCTTGTGTTTTAAGAGTTAATTATATTATTTTATTATATCAAACATCACGATAATTTTGACTGGCATTTGTTATATTATTTAATTAACAACATATTAGCACATCCCCTAGACACGAATTAAAGAAAATGGGTGATCTTCTTAAATTCCTTTTATCAATCACATGTTATCGTAAACACTTATGTTATCTGTCCCTGTTGTTGCTTCAGTATCTAGGATCTTTAAGCATCGTTTGCCATATAACACAAATTCACGATGCCAGCTTAACGTATAATCTCACGCTGCCAGGTTAAGATACATACATTATCAGCTTATCACAGCTTAGCACGTAGTCACATAGTATGATCGGGTCCTGTAAATAAGCCTTTACCTCAGAGTAAATAAAGCTAACTTGATGAATAATATAATGTTTAATATCAGCTTATGTTTTGAGAGAGAGAGAGAGAGAGAGAGAGAGAGAGAGAGAGAGAGAGAGAGAGAGAGAGAGAGCATGGGCGTCCACAGAAAAAAATGCAGGGGGGGCAATGTTATCCTGAATTCGACGTGTGAAGTCCACCGGCCGAATGTAGGAGGCTCCATTGAGGAGTACTATCCCCGCACCATCTATGTCCCGTACGTGGATTCCTTGATCCAGTCTCTGGAAAGTCGCTTTGGTGAAAGTAACACGCCATATTTTCACATTTTCGCACTACATCGGAGAGAAATGCAGCAAACAGAAAGAGATGAATTCAAGCACATCGTTTCATCTGTCAAGGAAATGTATGGCATTGACAATCTTGTAGAAGAAGCTCTAGCGTGGTATGACGTGCAGAAGCATAAGCCACTGGATGACAACTCTCTGGGTATGATCGAGCTGGTGAAGCAGACCACTCTGTTCCCTGCTGTGCGCAAGGCTATCCTCATCGCACTGACTCTGCCTGCAACATCATGTACAGTGGAAAGGTCCTTCAGCACACTGCGCAGGGTGAAGACCTGGTTAAGATCAACGATGAGTGATAAACGTCTGTCCGGCCTCTGCATGCTAAGTGTCCACCGCGACAAAGTGAACAGCCAGAAGACCGAGCTAATGAACAGGGTCATTGACAATTTCGGAAGAGATCCCCGACGGCTCCAATTCCTGTTCCAAGAGTAGTAACCTGCTCTAACTGAATGAACTGTTGAGAAATGTTATGTTATTTAATTCATTTTGTATTTTCCATGTAATTTTTTCAATTTTTGATTTTCCAGGGGGGGCAAATGCCCCCCCCCCCCCCCCACCCCCCCCCCCCCTTGCCCCTCCCTGCGGACGCCCATGAGAGAGAGAGAGAGAGAGAGAGAGAGAGAGAGAGAGAGAGAGAGAGAGAGATATCTTTCCAAGAATTATCCTATTATTTTTTTTACTTTGTGTTGATAACATACCTACATTGTTTATATACATGATGAACTGTATACATGCATTATTTATAGTATACATGATGAATAATGTAAATGTAAACTTCAGTGAGAATTCAACTGAATCTCTCTTTCTCTCTCTCTCTCTCTCTCTCTACATTATCTGCCTGTTTCTTAATGTTTGAATATATTCTTTATGTAAATTTATTGTTTTATTAATAGTACAATTAAAATATTTTAAGGTGTTATTTGTGTAGTTTTACTCATACTGATAATTAACGTAAAGGTTTTGGTTGACATAATAGAGAGACAATTACCAATGTTAGCAAGTCCAGATTTTATGGATCACCTGAAAATTAGACACCCTAGCTTATTTCATCCCAAGATTAACCTAGCCTAACGCTGATCAAACTTAACGTAACCTAACCTAACCTAACCAATGGCCACACATCACCACATACCGGACTATTAAAACATAAGCTATAATTATTCTATAAAAAACTGTGATAAATACAACTTCCTATAATTAGAAAATATGTTGTAAAGTTTATTAGTTATTAAAAACAATATACATTAAGAATAAAGGAATAAAGTAATTTCCTGTGACCTTTCGTGTGTGAGATAAGTAAGCGTGTTGCGTTACGTGGTGAGCCGCGGTGGGAGAGCTTCAGCTTCCTGTTTACTTGTTCAGTAACTGAGACTAGTTCAGGATTCTCGGATTTCTTGATGATTCCAGACTCTACTTTGTTTCGCCTGTTGATTAAATACCCTCGGGGATGAGGTTAGGTACTAGCTTAGATTAAGTTACAGTTGTAGTGTTACGGTTCGGTTCAGTTTGGTTTGGCGTTAGCTTAGGTTAGGAGAGCTGTGATGCTTTTGCGCTGTAATCCTGACAAGTTTGACAGCATTGTTTTCATGAAAACTATTGAAATATATAAGTCATGAAACTGGTGAATTTAATCGATCCAAACTGCAGCTACACATATGAAGATGTTTGGACTAGACCATCTGTACAAAGTTGAGACGCAACAGCACTTCCTTCCACCTTGGCAGACAGTTCCCTTCGATATCACAATACCGACATATCCGCCTAAAAGATTAATTAAACAAAGTATTTATCTCCAACACACTGCCGAAGTGATGAGCTCTTGAACACATACACACTCTACAGACTGATGATGATATCACACAGACCATCTACACATGGTGGATCTCTTAACACCGCCTGTGGGAGGGCTGGAAGTGCTATTGTTGTCACTCAACCTGACGGTAATATAATAAAAAAAAGAGGTAGAATTAACAACTGGGCATCCACTCTACAAACTGAATTAGTTGCCATACTCACAGCCATTAAATTTATTGAAACCAGTCACTGACAGTTTCATCATCACTGACTCTCTATCCTCACTACTTGCCCTTGACATCCTCGACTAAGTTGTCACGCACTTGTTCTGAAGCCAGACACAAATATGTGTACCTTGTTGACCGGGGTGTCAGGGTAAAACTGTGGGTTTCGCCCTACCTTAACCTGACCTCACTGTGAGAAGATAGACTTAGGGACAAGGCCAAGCGCACAGTGAGTGAAATGACACAGCACTTTGTCTCTAATGGCAAGGTATGATAATGATACTAAAACAGTTTATTTAGCCAGAAAAACACAGATACAGAGTGGATAATAATAACAATATTAACATGGCTGAGCCAGTTGAGAACCTGAGCTGCACCTGATATATACTGTACATTTATCTCAAGGAAGTAGTATGTATCATCTGGAATAGTACAATAGCATGGTGGTAATAAGAACATGTTACCACGGTTATCACTTTGAATTTTTTTTTTACACTTATATTAAAATATATAAATATTTTAAAGAGGAGTTGATATCTGTATAAATGGAAGTCAGGGCTAAACAAAGGGGACATAACAAAGGTACTCAAACTATCCAACCAGGAGCGAACTCGGAACAATTATTTTGAATTAGACAAATTTAGATTTAGGCACGAGACAAACATTGGTTTGGAAATAGAGTAGTGGGATGAGTGGAAACAAGTTATCGAATACCACCATTAAGTTGAACTCTCTGGGAAGCTTCAAATACAGGTTGGACGGTATATGAGCGATAAAGGTTGGGTACATGAGCCACTCACCAATTTTGAGCAAAATTAATTTTTTATCCCCAAAATATTCAAGGGGTCCGCAAGATTAAATTTTCCCAACATTCTTGTGTAGGTCATCCAAGACACGCTGATTAAAGATCTGTGGCGAAATGTTGAAAATTTGGATAATTAATTCTCATAATTGAGAGTCCT